>JAFVLL020017017.1:0-17077 GCA_021397915.2 Tor tambroides
GGCAGTAGTGTGAAAACAGAATTCTACTGGGGAAATGTTAGTTTGCCTCTCAAGCTGACTGGGGAAATGAACACACCTTGCAGACCAAGTGATGAAACCAACAGACAGTGCAGCTAAGGAGAGCACAATTAGGGTGGAACGTGTTTTAATAATGGGACTGTATGGATACACAGACATGTAAATGAGGCAATGCTCTAAAACAACATCGTCAGGCCTGTGCAAGCATGCTAATCAAGTACACAGTAAGCAAGCATGTTGTTCCAAGCATCCATGCAATGTATGGTGATCGCTACTATACAGCTGCACAACTCATTCTGCATTGTCATTGGACTGTCACCAAACAGGCTTGAGTGTTAAGATTTCTGTGAGCATTATTCTGTCACTTTCAAGGAACTTTCAGAGTTGGGTGCACAACAACAAGAGAAACCAGTCAGACAGATTCAACTCACCAAAGCTGTAGTCCTTGTCAACAGCACTGAATTGAATGGCAAATCCTGCACCTGTGCTGCTTACATCAGACACAAACTGCACTGTGATACTGTGGGAACCACCAATAAGAACTGGAGATGGAGAATGACCACCACAGATTTGTCCTGGTGATGAGCAAGGTCACAAGGAAACATAGAACAACCACTTGCAGAAGGTAGAACAACAACAAAGTCATAGTTTCTGTTATCCCCCTCCCCCCTCACCTATTTGCCTCTCTTCATCCACATACACAGTCAGATGATCACTGTGGCACTGTGTGTCATTCTCCAGCTCAAACTCCAGGAACTCCAGTAGAATTTGTTCTCCAGTGGCAACACTAATTGACCACAGACACATTCTGTGAAAAAAATATTAAAGATAAACTGCTGTGAAAGTTTCCGATGCTGCCTTTGGGTTGCAAATATCTAAGATGCTTCAGATGTGACTCACTCATTGTTGTTGTAGCTTTGACCTGGGTGAGCTGGATTTCTGATGATGCCCTCACTTCCAGGGACAATTCCATCAGGTACACTGCACAGGGACCTGTTCACACCTATGTTGAGTTCTATAGGCAAGTAGTCGTTTAAAGTGACTTGTAGTGAACTTACTATACTTACAGAAACTTGGGGTTAAAGGGGTCATTAGAAATCAAATTAGCCTTGATCTATTGGCATATAAGAGGTCTTTGTCCCATTAAAACATCCTGCAAGTTTTATAGCCTAAAACATCCTCCTCATTATAAATAAAGCATTTATTTAATTAAGCTCCAAAAACGGCTCATTTTGGATCCGAGGGGCAAGGTGACGTCACCTGGGTGCAGTCGTTTGCATAAACTCCGCCTCCAGAGCAAGACATCGACGAATAGTCATCTTCTCACCATCGGCCCGCCCACTGGCGTTCAGTGATCACGGTGAATGCAAATAGAAATTACGATCACTGCCGCTATCTTGTCTACACTGGATATAAAGATGACACAGTCCGCGCTTGAGTCTGTCATCAACAGGACAAATGGTGTGAAAGAACGTTCACTTTGACGCGTTTGGATTGAACAGCTCGTACAGATATCAGAAGGATCCCAGCGTAAGGAACAAGTGGATAGATTATTTTTAATGCCATTCTGGATCGTGTCAGAGGATTGATCGGAGCATTTTGTTTTGTAAATGAGGCACAGTGTCATAGAGAGTTCACAACGAAACATTTGTTGAAAGATGAAGCGGTACAAGATCTGGCTGCAGCTGCATCACAAACCATAAGTAAATGATTTCAAAATGCTTTGTCTGAAAATGAGGGGGCGCTGATACTGTTTCCTATGCAATGACATTAGCCAGTCATAACAGTGGCCGAATACTCGAATACCCCTTTAAGTGTCTTGCTCATGAGCCAATCTTTCAGTTATTAAACCTGATTATTAATGACTACCAGTCAATGAAAGCAGGTAAGAAGCTCTAACTCGACAACAATACCCACCTTTCCTAAGATTAGACTTGATCCATGTCAGGAACGTTAAGACATCAGTGAATACTCCAGGTGAGCCTCTTCTGGATGAGGGTTTGATCTTGTTGTTATTCCAGCTTCGACCACAACCCTTACCCCATGATGTGACCCCCACAGCCACCCAGCGTCCATCTGCTCTGGGGCAGAGGAGGGGACCCCCAGAATCACCCTGGAGCACAGGAGGACAGATAGGAACTCAAAACCTGAACCAGAGTCTCGTAGGTTTTAGTAATATTTGAGATGTTAATTCTGTAATTCAAAGTTAATGTTGCATGGGAGAACATCTTTAGTGTCAACTTGCTTGGCAGGCATCTCTCCCTCCTCTCTCTGGGCCAGCACACAGGACTGTGAAGTTCTTCTGCCCAGGTCTAAGTGTTTGTAGGACATGTTTGCACTTGCTTCGCTCCAACAGGTCCAGCTGCACCTCCTGAAGAACCGAAGAAAGTGGCCCTTCTAAAGAAAGGACAGACCTCTTTACCTTTATCCTAGTAATGGTTTAAGATATGAGATCTTTCTCTCAAACATTCATTTTCAAAGTTTTTCAAATGACTCCTCACTCTCAGTAATACGACCCCATCCACCAACAACACACATGGTCTTGGGTGGAAACCTCTCACCAGGGTAAGGCAGGCAAACAGGCTTAATAAAATCACCTACAAAACACACATTATGTTATCTCTAAAAATAATTCTCAAATTCTGTGTAAATGCATAAGTTGTGGTAATCTCACAGAATGACTTGCCAAAGTGAATGCGTCCTTTGATCTCAAGCAAAGCGATGTCGTAGCTCATGGGAGAGGAGCGTTGATATTTTTCATGGACCTTTACAGTCTTTACCTGGAAGTTCTGCTCCCTTCCGTCAACTTTTCTTTGGGTGAAATCACCTGCTACAGCCTCAATCTTGCGCAGGAAGTCCCTAGGGCAGGCAGTTATATTTGAGAGAAAGTCACTGATTCATTGACAAGGTCAAAAGTTGTGATTAGTCATGGATAAACTGAGTGGACCTACGTGGATACACTTGCAAAGCAATGAGCAGCAGTCAAAAGCCAGCGGTCTGTTAAGATCGCTGCAGCACAGAAATGCAATCCTCTGATCCTAAGAGACACCTGTGGATGATGGTAGAATGGATTTTTCTATCCACAGCAACAATTCAATGCCTTATGGAAGGTAGCAATTAAAGTTTTGCATGAAGTTATCATGCAATATAAAGTTGAAGAGTTACGTGCCAACCACGGATGGGAACCTCGTCTGGCCTCTGATCCTCCGATTACCCTCAAAGAACGGTCAAGGATGCCTCTTACCTTAGTACATCCACACTTTGCATCTGGGTCTCAAGTGGCAGGACAAAACTTCGTCAATAATCTGTGACTTGTTCATGTACAAATGAATTAAACTTTTTCTTACCACTGGGATGAACAGCAAAGGCCATTCCAAGACAACCCAACAAGATGAGAAAACCCACAAAGCTTCTGCAGGATATTTCAGACATTCTGTGTCCTCTGCTGTTAAAGACTAAGTTTGGGGTATTTATAGAAGGGATGGAGGGGTGGTCATTTTGACAAATGGGGTACTGTGGTTACTCATTAACTTCCCACAGGAAACGGGCGTGTTGAACAGAAGATAGCATGGTGAGTATCTAGCATGTTACTTAAGTTAACTTTACATTTTATACCTAGATATTTTATATTTGATAGTTATCAGTCTACTGACATTAAGGATCTAATTTGACAATAGAATATTTAAATATTTTGTGCATGTGTTTGTCTCATTTTCCTGTAGGTTACAGGGAGCATCAGCAGAATTTTTTTTTTTACAGCCACTTGTGATTCAGCTGAAGGAGAAAAGCTCCTCCATTGACAATGATGTTTCCCCTAAGGACCAGAATGACCTTTTAATCTAAAGGTTTATTGGAAACACTCTCAGCGTTTGCTGAAAATTGTGCACTCACATACAGTGTGTAACAAATACACAATTAATTATTTACACAGAATGAAGATATTAGGCAACTTCATAGTGTAAATGGGAGTTTAAATAGATTCTTTCTCTCATAATTCAATTATTTGAATTAATGAAGAAGATATACTCACCAATTCCAAACATTTCTGAAGGGAAATGTTTCATCTGTAAGTTCATCAAGATTCCCATTGAACTTGCCGTACCAGTTAAACTACGGAAACTCTATAATCTAGTTTGTCTTCACATATTTTAGACATTCAAATAAAAGATTGTGAATTCATGTACTAGATACATTTGGAAAAACAACAACAACAACAACGCCAATTCACACTGCCTTGACTGTGTCCGAGAATTTACACAAACCAGAGGTCTAGTAAACAGTAGGGAAGCTCTTCTTGATACAAAAGGCAATTGTAGCTACATGACGGTATGAAGCTCACCATTGGCGACACCAAACCAAACAAGGATGGGTGTCCTGTCATAAAATTGTCAACACATTTGTGCTTTTGTCTGCAGAGAACAAAAGCTGAAGGCTGAAGTAATTCTTCTTGCAAAAAGAATCTTAGACAAATTGACTTGTCAAGTTCAGTCTATTCAACCAAGGCCACAGATCACCACAAACAGAAGCTGAGGGAGAGAGAAAGATGTAAATGCATATGCTGTTTGAACCCAGCTGTCAATTGTTCCATGCTAATTTAGTCCAGCACAACAGCTCTGGAAGTAAAATATAATGCTCTTTTGTTCTGTTATATCCAACAGGAATCCCTTGAGCCATGTTGCCTGGAAACGATGGTAAAACCCTGAAATTTAAAAAAAAAAAATTTTTATGCAGATTCCCAGCATAGATTTGCTGTTAACAACCTCTGTACCAGTATTTAACAGTAACATGATTTGCTCACTGTTTTATAAGTTACTCTGAAAAAAAGGGCGTCTAAAAGCTTAAAAGAAAATAAGATACATTTCAGTGAAAGCCAGTAATAGAGTCACTGTGGAAGCTGATTCATGTTGTGTTAAGTGACTTGAAAATGGTTCAGACTGACAAGAAAATGACAGGCTATGTAATGAAAATATCAGGATTATTTTGCTCGTATTTAGGGAAGTGCCATGCTGTTTTGTTAGCAAATATTGGAGACCATAATACCTTCGGTTGCAGTCTACGAATGTATACGTATATGTATATATATATATATATATATATTAATATATTCCTTCTTACATCACATTTTTAAGGATAACCTATACGCTACCAGTGTTGGGTTACTTTGGAAATGTAATAGGTTACAGATTACAAGTTACCCTAGTATCTAAAATGTAATACATAGTGTAACTATTTCAATTACTTTATTAATGTAACTGATTACATTTGATTACTTTTTGTTTACCTTTCTAAATTTCTAATGTTTTCAACTGTTAATCATTTTCAAACAAGTAAACCAGGAAGAGTTAACCTTACAGTAGATCTCAACACTGATTACTGTCACACTTTCAAAATCCTTCATCACTTGAATTAATTAAAATCAGACTTACTTTGAGATCATTCTGAGGTTAAAAACAGATTTAAAACCATAACAAGAAATAGTTTAGTAGCTATTTGAAATCAAATCTTAGGAAACACTGGCATCTCAAAATGCCTGGGGGAAAAAAACAGTTAATCTTAAAAAAATAAAGCATAAACCGAAATAGGAAATAAAACACTTATCTAATAAGCATGTCCCCTAAACTCCTGAAACATTGGTGTCTCATATTTTAGAGCAGCCAATGCAATTTGGGAAAGACATCGATCAAATCTGTATGTGTGTGAAAATATTCAGATGTAATCCCCTTTGTAATCGTTAACATTTTCATAAGTTTTTCAAACTTTTCTATTTTTTTAACTCAAATTACAATTACATTTATTTTGTAATTAAATTAGCCTACATAATTTAGTTACATGTAGCTACTTCCCAGTAGCTACCGTACGCTACTACCACATTGGTTCTTAATGCTATTGGATTACAGTAACATTTGAGAAGCTCTATATGGTCTTTTAAGGGATTATGGGGGTTATAAAATCCTACAATCCTACTCTGAGGATGAATCTTAAACCCGGGATGCTTAACTCTTCTGGTCTCTGTTTTAATTGTAAAAAGCAAAAGGGAACATTTCTTCATTGTTTTTGGTATTGTAACAAAATCATCCATTTTTGGACTAAAATACATACATTTCTACAAGAGCTCCTTAAATTGCAACTCTGTTTCTCTCTGGAATTGTATCTGTTATCTACTGAAGTACAGACAATATTTGATTCTCATGCTAAACGCTTGTTTTTAATTTTGGTCTATTTGGCAAAGAAATGCATATTGTTACTGTGGTCATCCTCTCAGGTGCCTTCTTTCAAAATGTGGATGTCTCAAATATCTGTATTACTTCCACTTGAGAAGCTTGCTTATGACATGCATCAAAAGTCCAATGACTTTTTGGAAGATTTGGTCACCTCTTTGGCACTACGTTAACAACCTCTCCTGGTTCCTTAATCTACTGGATGTAATTACTTTCCTACCTGTTATGTTTGGAATGTGTATTTTATTTTTTCCCTTTTCCTCCTAATGTATGTTTGAGACTGCATTTGTATGTTTCTGGATATTGGAGTAACCGACGAATGAAAAAAGAAAAAAAAAACCCGGGATGCTTTTTAAGTACTCCATATACACTGTGATCTCTTTCCAGAACCTGTTAAGCTCTCACTAGCGAATATACACAGAATATTTCAGATGTGATGGGCTACCCATTCTTTTTACACGAAGGAACGTCATACCTCGCGGGTGGTGGGTTGTGACGTCGCTCCTCTTCTGAAACGCATCATTTGGCAACCCATCTCAGTTCCTCTCCAGCGAAGCTAAGATACAACCCCACTGCTGGATAGAGCACTAGAAGCCTAGGATCGCCACGCAAAAAAATAGCGCGGGGGGAAATATATTAAACATCTCAGGTAAGCGCTCGAGTGCTTCACGGTTACATTCTTTGTTGCCTCGTTTTTCCTGAACCCCAAATCGAGTTTGCACGTTTTTAGAGAGTGAATGCTAGCCGTTAGCACACTTTCGCATGCGGGATTTTCAGCGCTGGTGTGCAGGAAATCCTCCTGAAAGACGCACCGCTGGAAAGTAATGCTTAAGCTGCTTTTCCCAGTGCTTACGGCAATTTAATGTACAACAAATTTCTTTGTGTTCCATTTTCAAACTGGTGACAGCAATTCTTTCGCTTGAAGATCCCGTTGATGTTAAAAATATGGGGACGTCTGTTGAAACTTAGAAGACTTATTGCAGTCTGTGTGGTTAATTATTATTGTACAAAATATGTATTTATTACACTTCAATGCCCTGTTAATTGTGTGCATTTATGTAATATTCATTGATATTTTTCCCATATTTAGTTAAGAGAACAGGCCGCGTGATCTTCTTAAGAAATGTGAAGCATGTGTCATTTATGTCTGTAGGTGGCGACAAGTGTGTTTCCTTTTATGTGTTTTAAGCGAGTCATTACGTCATATACTCAACCAGGTTGTTAAAATGCCCCTATTATGCCATTTTTAAGGTTGCTAATATTGTTTTATGAGTCTCCTAAAACAGGTTTACATGCATCCAAGCATCATGCATCATGCATCAAAAAACAGTTTAGTTTTCTCAAAAAATAGCTTTAATTTTACCTAATTTCTAAATGATTCCTAAACGACTCGTGCGAATAATCAGTCTCTCTAAACCCCGCCTTTCCGTGAGCCCTCGCTGCTGTGATTGGTCAGATGGCGCAGTCCTTTGTGATTGGTCTACCGCGTACAGCGTGAATGATAGCCATGGGCGGACATTATGCAAATATGTTACTTCGTGACGTACAGCCGTAACAGAATAAGATTCGAATTCCTGACGACTCGTTTAGGCGATTGCGAGCCGACTCTTTTTTTTTTGATATACAATAACTTTACATATCGTGCACTTTCAGCTTCACAACTTTGCAGAAAGTTTATGTTCACATACTGCTACATGACACACTGCATGAAAGGTAATATTCTAAAAGCCATAATAGGGGCACTTTAAAGGCTGAAACAAATCCAAGTTAATTTAATTTGAATGTTTACAAAACTACTAATAGACTCCAGACAGAGTGTTTAAGCTTTTTTACCCTCCATTTAGTCAACTATACACAGATTTCATCAGTCTGTTGTGAACGAAATTGACTCTTGTGACAGACTCAATGAATGTAATAATCTTCTGCCGTTCACTCAGTCATCAGGTCTTTTTTTCACGAATGAGATTTGTCAATTTAATCAGTTCTGCTTTGCTCAAAGCCCATAGCTGGCTTGAGGCGTTCGGACTCGAAACTCTGACCGGTAAAAGGTGTGTTCCTTAAATAAGTCCAGTGCTCATTCATGTAGTCAAATGCTCCTGCACTCATTCTGTAATTAGTTTTTAAAACACAGAAAGCAGTCTTGCACTTCAAAACAGAGAGAGTCGAATGGAAAATATGAGTTCAAGTAAGTAAACAAAAATGATTCGTTCAATGAAAAGGTTTGCTCTGAATCATAACTCCATACTGCATTCAAGCTGACAAAAATGGCACTCGTATATTTTTATTTTCTGATTTATAAAGGAAAATATGATCACTCTTTTGTTATAACACATGTTTGGAACCTTTATAATAGTAGTGTTTGTTATCTGCTTTTCAAGTGTATTCAAAAACAGCATCAGGAATGAAAACCAGTCTGACAGGGCTTGGTTGATTTTGAAAATTTCCCTGATTTTTCTTCTTCTGAACAGCTAATTGCAGATTTGTGCCATTTCATTTGGATGAACATCCCCACTGTTGTCATTTTAATGAGGATCACAAGATGCAAAAGCAGTGCAGTCTTGTGACAACACCACCAATTTTTTCCCTTTCACTGTATGTTTGATTCTGTACTACAGATCCTTGAGTACCTTTATTTAGGTTCTTAATGGAAAGCTTTTAAGCTAAAACACTCCTGACTACAGTCATTCTGTTGTTATTGCATTGATAATTGTTTACATACATCCTATTTGTTACAGTAGTACAATTCCTCAGGTGACACATGAATTATTTAAACTGAGGATGTGGGATCAATTTGCATCTGGTGTAGATGAAAGGGACTTGATCATGTCAGATGGCCCCATATAGGATGGTTATATCTCCAGTCTGTTTGAGCGATCAGCTTTCAGAATCAGGGGTTTCTCTGTAGGGACTGGTTTCTTTTGCCCACGGTCCCAGAGCTCCCGTTTTAGCTTTGCTCCCTGTAGTTGGATGCTGTTTAATGCCAGTGTCACTGCAGAGGCAGCTCTGGGTCCTTAGTCACAGAAGTGCTGAGTGGCTCTTGGAAAGAAATCGCACTGCACAACGTCTTGTCTCGCCTTCTGGAATAATCCACCTGACCCCTACAATTAAACCAGCATTCATTAGCTCTAGATTGGCTGCTTGCCCTTAAGGTAAGTGTGTCAAAATAACCCATGCACTTCATGGGACTTTTTGATGCAGATTGTGCCCCCTGAAAGGCTGGAAACCACCCACGCAGTGTGTTTGCATGTGTGCATACTCTGTCCGTGTTTGGGGTGCATGCAGCTGTGGAACTTGGCACCGGTGTTATGCAGCAAACAATGCTAGGCTGCAGCACTGAACAGAAAGAGGCTGCAAAAACAGCCTCAGCACCAGCGGGAACTTGTTATACTGAGTGGCCTGATAAGTTTACGGAAAGGATCATATGATGCGGCTGGACGCATCAGGAAGAAAGTGGCAGGCTGAGGTTGAAACATCATATACTGAGTTAAGATATGTGAAAGCGAGCTTTGAAATTGTCAAACACAGATTAGATTACATCCTGTATCTTTTTGATCATTTTCATGCATTTTTAGGCTTTGCAAATGCAAACGTAAACATTTGGTTTTAAACATTTAGTTATAAGATTGTCAAAATTGCAAGAAAGCCGTACAATCTAATAATCCATGTCATCATTTTCAAGTGTTTGTTCCAGTGTGAATTTAAGGCTGTCCATGAGTTTTGTGTGTGTATAATTATATTATCTGTATAACTTTCAATGACATTTTCTTTGAATATTAATGTCAATTAATATTACAATCATCATCGCGCACCTGCAGGTAATAGGTGTGTAGGAAAAAAGACTAAAAAAACTAAGAAACAAAAGAAAATTCTGCACACTACCAATACATGCAAAAGTATCTGTTACAGGAACGACGAGACGTGCGGATCCATTTGTGAAGCTTTATTATAAAACATGGTCATATACAGGCAGGGTCAGTAAACAGCAAACAGGTATGGCAGGGGCAGACACAGAGCAATCCGTTGAGCAAGCGTAGGTCGACGATCAGCAAACAACATCCAACATGGGCTAGGCAGAGAGATAATCCAGGTATACGAGCAGTAATCCAAACGGGGTACAAACAGTGTCCAAAGGGCTTAGGCAAAAGGGGTAAATCCAGAAACACGGGCAGGAATCAAACACGGGAAAACTGACAACTAAGAACGCTTTGTAAGGTAGCAATGGCTAAACAATACTCGGCGATATGACTGAAGAAGTCCATGGCTTAAGTAAGGCGTGTAATTGGGTGAGATAGTCCTCAGGTGTGAGCGTGATTAGTGAAATCAGCTGTGTGTGTGATGTCAGTGCAGTGGATGATGGGAATTGCAGTCCAGAGTCATATGTAACAGCCTGTGTGGAGTGAAAGTCAATGTGATGGAGGAGTGACCTCTGGCGGAAGGCCACAGACCGGATTCGTGACAGTATCAAAAACAATAATTTAGATTAATTTTAAAAACAATATGAATGTTGTAAATATTAAGTAATACATGTAAATCTTTGTGTTTTAAAATTATACAATTATAAATGTAAAAAATTCATACAATTCATTGTCCTTTTATTTTAAACTACCATATTTAGATTTTTTTTGTGTGTTTTTGAAAGAAGTCTCTTATGTTTTTCCAAGGCTGCATTTATTTGATCAAAATTTAGTAAAACAATAATAATAATAATAAATGTTGTTAAGTATTATTAAATTTGTAAAAAAAAAAAAAAAATTCTAGTTGAATATATTAAAATGTTATTATTCCTGTGATGGCAAATCAGAATTTTCAGCAGTGTCACAATTAGAAATCGTTCTAATATGCTGATTTGCTACTCAAGAAACATATCTTATTATTACCAATCTTAAAAACTAAATATTTTTGTTTCATTTTTCATCAATAACAAGTTCAAATGAGCAGCTTTCATATGATGTAACATTATAGATAGCTTTACTGTCACTTTTGATCAATTTAATGCATCACGCTAAACAAAAGTGTTAAATTCAGAGAAAAAAAAATCTCACTGACCCCAAACCTCTGAAAGGTAGTGGGCAGAGAAAAAATTGACGAGGCAAGTAGTCTAAAGTAGGAAAAAAAATCGTTATCTCGTTTTATTACATATTAACCCAGTATCTGCTGTGGATGAGCTGTATTGGCCTGTTATCAGTGGAAAAGAGATAAGAGTAATAAACCTGTTTATACTGTTGTGATTTTACAATGCCATTTAATTTGTCCAATCAATTAGTTATATGTAAAGCTTTATGGGGTCGATGCACCTTCATGCCGTTTAGGAGCACTTTTATTGACCCAGCAAGTCAACATCCAGCTGTGGTCTAGGATAGTAATACAACACCAGCTCCTAAGTGGCCATTACACATTTTTACAAAGTTAAGACTTGAGTGTCATGCAGTAATTGTGGACTGAGATCTTGGCAGGAAAGGAAAGGAAGTGACCTGCATGTAGTATTTACCGCAGACTAACGAAACAGCACGATTTCTGAAGCAACGACTTTTTTTTTTTTGGTGAGAGGCATTGTGAATTGTGTGAGTATTTGCAGTGTGATACTGTGTGAGAGTGCTTCTGTTGGTGTTTTTCAGGGGTGTAACAGAGGAGAGAAGGTGCACTCAGGATGGTCACCATTCCAGAGTACTACGAGGGAAAAAATGTTCTCATCACAGGAGCCACAGGTTTTATGGGGAAAGTACTTCTGGAGAAGCTGCTACGCTCATGTTCCGGTGTCAAAGCTGCCTATGTGCTTGTCCGGCCCAAAGCAGGACAGGCGCCTGATGCCCGTATTGCTGACATGATCAACTGCAAGGTGAGCAAGCGCAGGTCTGGAGGATTGCTAGAGATCTTCATGGTTTCTTCTCTTAATTCTCAATTGAGTTATATACCTCATGGCATAAATTAAGGGTAAAGTAAGACGATATAGCTTAAAAAAAGGTGCTGTATATTTTTCAGCCTTTTAACCTTTTTTTTGTGTGTGCGTGTGTGTGTTTGTTTCCCAAATCAAATGAAGAATCATTTTAACCAGGCAGTCACTGTAAGTCAGCCAATTGGAGTCATAATGTTTAATGTGAGAAGTAAAATACAGTTAAAACTTGATAAATTTATTAAAATTCCTCTACTCCTACTCCTTTTTTTTTTTTTTTTTTTTTTTAGTTTTAGCTAAGTTTAGTTAGGTGCTTTTGTTAATAGTATTAGTTGTTTTCACTCTGTTAATGTTTAACTTTAATTTTTTTTTTATTTAAACTTTTCAGTTAATTGCCAAAGCAACATTTCTAGATATAGATGTGTGTGTATATATAAATATAAATCTATTAGTGCTGTCAAAATTAGCGCGTTAACGCAGGCGATTAATTTTTTCAGTTTAACGCGTTAAAATTATTTAACGCCGTTAACGCAGGGGCGGGGCCTAGGGTTGGCCACCCCACTCATAACTGCTAATTCTGTCTCTTTTTTCTTGACAAGAAGTGCATTTATTCAGTCGCAGAACATCTTTACGATCACATCAATCCGGAGACGTTTCAGACGCGCGCTTCAACTTCACTTCAGCGGCAGGCGCGAGGCAAATGAGCGCGGAAACTTTACTGTGCTGGCAGCGCATGCTCTTCAATACACGGCACGCACAAAGGTGCCAGCGCGTGCATAGCCTGTATCATTTCATATCAAATCGCGAAAGAAATTACGAGCATTCAGTGTCGTGATCAGTTAAGTCATGAAGTTACCAAAAAGGTGATTAAAGCTGCCATAAAACTGTGCATGCATGTAATGTGTTACATATGAGTTACATTAAGAACTTGTCTCTGAAATGGATTTCAAAACTGTCCTGGAGCATCCTAGCACTGTCTCCCTCATCTAACACACTCGATTCAACTCGTCAGCTCATTAGCAGAGACTGAAATGGGTCAGAAAAGGTAGAGCTGAGAAAAAATAGGATGTGTGTCAGATCCGCGTCATGTTCGGTAGCGGCAGCTCTTAAAGAAACAGAAGCCAAAACAACCTAATAACCAGCTGCTGTGATGTCTGTTCATCAAGAATAAAAGAAAAAAGAGGAAATCAATAACTTTTATAGTTTTAAGGATTCATCTGTATTTAGTTTAGAATTTAAGTTCACTTAAATTAGAAGTTATTTTTAAAGTCTAATAAATGTTAAAATTGATAGCTCTTAATTATAATGTAAAGTTGAATGGCTATAGTCAATGGTTAAATATTGGGGGAAACATTTTTATAGGGAAATCAGTATTAATTAGTGTCAGTGATACTGGCCTTCAGTCATAAAAATAAACATGCCATTAAACAAATATTAAAAATATACTGTCTTTATGTTGTTTGTACATTAATTTAAAGATTGAATGTGAAATTATTGCAATATAAAAGTATGTTTAAAAACTTTAATGTTAGGTGGGATTAATCGCGATTAATTTCAGAAAAATGTGCGATTAATTGGTTAATTTTTTTAATCAATCGACAGGACTAAAATCTATATATATTTATTTTCAGTGCTTAAACTAAAGCATATGTCTTTGATCTCTTCTCATTAATTAAAAGGTCTTATGGGATTTATGATTAAGCCACAGATGCACTATTCAGATCGCATGTTATATTTGCAATGACTTTCAGGATGCTTTGAATGCTCTAGATTGCGCTGATAGATCTTATCTCTCACTCTATTTGCTCTTTACATGGTTATACACACATTTCTGGCCATTTCTAGGTTATATCGATCGCATCGCCTCATAGGCTGAGCGTGACAGGAATTCATACGCGTTTACTGTAGGGCTCAGCCAGACTGTGATATCTGATTATGGTGAAAGTGATCTTGAGTCTTTGAATGTTTCAGCTTTTTGACAGACTGCGAGAGGAGCAGCCCGATTTCGCAGAGAAGATCGTGGCGGTCAACAGCGACCTGACGCAGCCAGATTTGGACCTGAGCACAGAAAACCAGGAGACTCTCACGGGCTGTATTAACATAGTGTTTCACTGCGCTGCCACTATCCGCTTCAACGAGCCTCTGAAGTAAGCCGTAATCTCCACCCACAAAGCTTTATTCACAGCTATGAGTTTAGATGCTTCTGGTTATTTAGGTGTTTATATCACAGGAAGCAACAGAGTTCTTTAACATGTCACTTGAGTCATTTCTTCATTTCATACTGTAACACAATCAATCCATTGCATATGGGCTGTTGAGATAAAGACATATTGCCTGACATTTAACTGATAATAATGCAGTTTAGTTTTGTTTGTCACTTGCAGTGTCATGTAGCTTTAAATCATGTATTCACATTAAACCTGGAACAATAAATTATGCATACATGATTTTATTGAACTTAATTATTAGCCTTAACAATAAAAGAATAATAAGTTATTAATGGTACAATTATTATTAATTCAAATGCTAATCATAATAAATTTTTCACTAGTCATTTTCATACAAGTCATTTTAAAATCCTTATATATGTATGTATGTGTGTGTGTAAAAAGATTTTAAAAACAGTAACAAATAATTGACCATGTTTTCTGATTTTAATGACTTGTATTATTGAAAAAAGTATTATGATTTATTGTATATATATTGTGTGTGTGTGTCTGTGTATCTATATATATATATATATATATATATGTATATGTACCTTTTAATATATTAATAATTCTATAATAATAACAATAATAAAAAATATATATTAATAAATATTTTAATATTTAATTTTTTTTAATATTAGTCTAATAGTCAGAAATATACAAATCATTGTATTGTTGTTGTTGTTATTATTATTATTATTATTATTATTATTATTATTATTAGTGTTATAATTAGTAATAGTAGTAGTGGAACTAATAGTTATAATAATACTGTCATTGTTTTACTACTGCTATTGGTTTTATTATTACTAATATAATAACTATTATTGGTAATGCTAATAATACAATTATGATGCAATAAATTAATACTATTTGTGTTAATAATAATACAAAGATTGTTTTGCTAATAATAAAATGTATTATTATTAATATCAGAAGTTGAAAATAATAATACTGTCATTATTTTTGTTTTACTTCACTTCTTTGTTTTTGTCATTACTATTATAATAATTTTGTTAATACTAAATACACTTATTAATGATATAAGTGTATTAATATTTGCATCAACAATAATAATAATAATAATTCTATTATTATTGTACAATAAAATGTAACTTTATTATAGTAGTAGTAGTAGTAATGGCAATTAAAGTACTGTATTATTGTTTTACTTTTAAATACTTTATTATTATTAATAAAAATGCTAATAATACATTTATTGTATCATTAATTATAAAAAATATTATTTTTAGATTATTATTATTATTATTATTATTATTAATAGTAGTAGTAGAAGAATAATACTGTAATTATTGTTTTTTTTATAATATATTATTTAAATATTAGTAATATATTTCTGCCCAAATTCTTCTGTCACTTCTGTGTTTTATCAGATCAGACCTGTAATGTCCAATCAAAATAAGGTGAAACTGCAGCGCTATGCATTCATTGCTTGCTAAAGCCTTGTTTAGGCTTTAAAGTGATTGTGGAATGAAGCACTGCAGGCAGTGGACGCACAAACACTTCAGAGGTGTTCACTCATTCTTCACCTGACTTCATTTTTCTTTAACAGCCCTCGCGTAATGCACCGCTGCACCAGAGAGACATAAATCTATATTTTCTGTCATTTACATTATATATTTCCCCAGCTTTCTCTTATTCATATGGCTTAGTAAGTTGAAAGGTTGAAACTACACTAACTGCACACAAAGTTATCGTGATTAGATCAAATCTTTTTAGTTAGGTGGCTTTGTACAAATTGCAGTAGTTCTATCTTCAAGTTAATCAGATCTGCTCATGCTTCTGCAGTCACTGCAGTTGAGTGTTTTTCTTCTGTCGCTCTGCTGCAGAGATGCCATGCAGTTGAATGTGCTTGCCACGCAGAAGATGGTTAACTTGGCTCACAGAATGAAGCATTTGGAGGTGTTTATCCACATATCCACAGCCTACGCCCACTGTGACCGAGAGCTCATTGAAGAGGTGGTCTATCCACCACCTGTCGATTACAGGAAGCTCATAGACACACTTGAGTAAGTCTTGGCTCTCCAACACACTCTTCATATCTTTGATGCTGCAGTCACCTTTCTCTTCATAATTAGTCTAAAATCTGACTTTTAATGATTAATAAATGAATGTCAAGGACATATACATAGTACTTAACACATTCTCCATGTTTGAAAATGGCTGCTTTCACACATAAGCTTTGACATAATTTTAACAATGCTTTCCCAGTTAGAGATCATGCATAAACAAGGACCTGTTGTCAAAATGCTTGCTAATTAGCTCCTTTCCTGAGGTTTACTTTATAATATCACTTCATTTTTCATGACCATTTTCCACACTCTGTTATTTAAGTATTATTTATATACTATAATTGTATTTCTTAATATTTTAAATTGGCTTTCATTTTTATATTTTCAATTCATATATATATATATATATATATATGATATATGAATTGAAAATATAAAAATAAAAGCCAATTTAAAATATTAAGACATACTAATATATATGTATGTATATTACACTCACCGGCCACTTTATTAGGTACACCTGTTCAATTGCTTGGTAACACAAATTGCTAATCAACCAATCACATGGCAGCAACTCAATGCTTTTAGGCATCTAGATGTGGTGAAGATGACTTGAAGTTCAAATCGAGCATCAGAATGGGGAAGAAAGGGGATTTAAGTGACTTTGAACGTGGAATGGTTGTTGGTGCCAGACGGGCTGGTCTGAGT
>JAFVLL020017017.1:22177-32457 GCA_021397915.2 Tor tambroides
CAAGCGTATGGGTATAGTATGGGCGTTAGCTGGTTCATTCTTTCAGTCTTTTTTATATGGGAATGGATTTAGCTTGGATTTGAAAATTCAGACTCTAATTTTTGAGACTTCATAGCTGTCTGGTTTCCACTGAAGTGAAGTAGGGTGGGGAGGAATGAGTTATGATAACCATTAGTGGATGAGTTATGAGTAGTTTTGTGATACAATATTTGTTTTTTTTATAAACACTCATCACCATGTTGTGACCTTAAAATCTGGCTGTAGATCAAAATCTATCTAAATGGAAAAAGCAACATGGCAACAAAGTAATTCTGTGTCCTTGATATATATTATATTATATTATAATACTAAACACTTAATCAAATTAATCAGTAAGTTATACATTTTCATTGCTCAAAAAAGGTTTTTATTTTTTATGTAATGGACAGAATTATTTTATTGAATTTTATGGTTTTACAACATAATTAGGTCAGTCATGTTGTATAATATATATGATTATATAATTTTTATTTCTTATATTACTAATATCTTAGTTTAAATTTAATCTATATTAATTAAATATAGGGGTGCAATGGTCTTGTAAATACTTGATGTGTCATTTCAGACAGTTACTTTTTTTTAACTGCTAATACAGATCTGATCAGATTTTTTTTAACTTTTTTTTTTTTTTTTTACATTTTGCATTGCACACACCAAATGTGCTTCAAATATATATATATTCAGTGCTAGCTGTAAAACTTGTTTTAGTGAGAAATTCTTAAGGTCTGTGATTTAAGTTGAGCGACCAACTCCCTGAACTAATGAAGCGTTTGTGAGAATGTGTCTCAATGCCTTTGCTGCTGTTGTTACTGTTATGACAACAAACATGTCTTTAGTGAACTCTTAAAACAGGTTTGACTTATGACTATGATGAGTGACTGGAATTCAGTCAGACTGGATATATTTATATCAGCAATATTAGATGAACCACAGTACAAGTGTGTACTGAGTCTTACTGTTTACATTTTCTACTGGAACTATTTCACCCATAGTTAATTAGTTAAAATACAAATCAATATTTGGTTATAATCAGCATTGTGTTGCAGTTGGAGCAGTCCTTTTAAAAGTAACATGACTGGTTGCCCTTCCCATATTTACCTTGCCCAAGCCACAGAAGGCTTTTATTTTTAATGTATCAGATAGAAGTGCATTTGTGTGTGTGTATGTGTGTATATATATATATATATAGATAGATAGATAGATAGATAGATAGATATATAGATAGATGTATGTATAGATAGATAGATAGATATATTATATATATATATACATACATACATACAAATGCATATATATACATATACACACACACACACATACAGTGGTGGCTAAAATTATTAGAACACCTGACAGATCTGAAAATATTTACCTTTTTTACTTCCAAAACATGGTTTCACTTCATAACGTTCATGAAACATGCAGATGGTTGCTCTGAACAAAACAAATATCAGTCGTACAGTTTTTATCCAGTTAACTTTAATATTTGGTTTATACACCTTTTGCAGCAATTACAGCAGCACATCTCTCTGACATAGTGTCAATATATTTCCTGAGAACTTTAACACTAATGTTATCCCATGTCTTCTGCAACTCAAGCCAAAAGCTTTTCTTTGAATGTATAATAGATCTGTCCAGTTTATTTTCTAACTTGCCCCAAATTTGCTCAATGGGGTTGAGGTCTGGACTTTTATGGGGGCAGTCCATCATTTTCAATGTTCCAGCAGATTCCTTCTGTTGCAGGTAATAATTTGTTTTATGAGTATTGTAATGGCTGATTCAGCAAAAACAACTGAAACCTCTTAAATATGCCAAGTGTTCTAATAATTTTAGCAACAACTGTGTGTGTGTGTGTGTGTGTGTATATGTATATGTGTATATATATATATATACAGTATGATACTTTATTAATATTTTATATAATAGTATATTTGTTGTATATTTAGTATATAATATAGTGTGTTTAGTATTCAGTATAAAATATTTTATTTATTTATATTATATATATTTATTCATTTCTCTTAGTATATTGCGTTTAATTTAAAATAAATTACAGTTCTGTTAACTGGTCCGAAATACTCTCACCATCTTTATTGTTGAGCCCTGAATTTTCCAATATGATGCTTTGAAAAAGATCTTAATATTTGGATAATGCCAATTAAATGACCCCAATACGTATGAATGGAAGAAACTATCAAAACTGAGCTTTTTAACCCTGAACCAAGTCATGCACAGCTGTGCCGTTTACTGTTGAACCCCTTTTTGTCTCTTAGAGTACCATGTTATATCCACTTTCAAGAGGAACCCCCTCGAGCAGGCCTTCAGGCGGCCAAATGTAAATCTCACAACCAATCACCTTATCAATCAGTACTGGATTGCTGTAAGCCACAAGGCGCCAGCATTCTTATATGATCTCTTCCTCAGGATGTCAGGAAGAGAGCCCAGGTAAATCCGACTGCTTCACCCCTTTCCTCCTCCCCCCGCTTCCTCCTCCACGCTCGGTCTAGCCATCACGTGTCAATCTCCGTGTCTTGGGCAAGGATGCATAACCCACTCGGAGACTGGGTTCTGCACGCTTCCCGTCCACGTGTGTGTGTGCTTATCCATGCGTGTTGTGTAGCTCTGTGTTTAAAATGCTCTTGTATGTTGTATGCCTGTATTCCTCTCCACAGAGTACTGCATAAACATGACGTTCAAGACCAACCCCTTAGAACAGGCTATCAGACGCCCCAATGTTAACCTGCGATCCAACCCTTTTACCAATCAGTACTGGACCACAGTGAGTCACACCCTTCCTGCCCTGCTGTATGACGGGTTTCTCATGTTGACGGGTCAGAAGCCCCGGTAAGGTCTTCAGTACCCGCTTCTCCACCCTTTTGTCCTCCCTCCTCCCCTCCCTCACCTCCAGCACTGGGTGTTGGGTGCGTGGTGTGGCATGGCGGCAGGCCGGCTGGGAAGGAACCGCTCAGGAACCGCCCAGCCTGGCCATCTGCTCGACTTCATGGCATCGGACAAACGCTGCTGCCGGGCTACCATAAAGTGCATGGAGTCCTGCACGCTTTTTTTGTGGGAAAGGAGATGGATCCATACCATAATACCATCTTTTGTTTTTTTTTCTTCTGAGCCATGCCATTAAGTCTTCAAGAGAGGTCTTTTGGTCTACTCTTGTAGCACATGAAACCATAGTGGACGTTGGGAATGATAGTTTGGTTAACAGCCTTTACTCACTAAGCAGGTCAGAGTGCTCAGCTCAGATCAAATACGGACTGTGTGCACTAACATTTTCCATCAAAAAGTCAAAGTGATCAGAGAACAGCACTCATAAATAATGGGCCCAGGTACCAAACTCTCTGCTCTTAAGAATTGTTTTAACTCACTGGTTTTCAAACTTGGGTCCGGGACTGTATACTAAATTATAAAATTGTTTATACATTTTATAATAATTTAGAAATTTATTGTAATTGTACATAATTTAATTTGTTTTTCCCCGCAAAAGTGAAATATACAGCAATGTGTTTTATTGGCAATGTGTTTTAATTTGACATTGCTAATTTTTTTCAGATTTTGAATCGGTTTTCTAAAGACTATTCAGAATTAAATTCTGATTAAAAGATTATTGATTATTCAGATTAAAATTTTTATACTGTTAAATTAAAAATATTTCTCTTGATCTCTTTATATGACTTTCTGTAGAAGAGGATTAGGGCCAAGTAATAATAAAAAAATCAAAAAAGTCATTATAATGCGAGATTAAACTCGTTAAATTTCAAGAAAAAATCTTGAAATAAAATGTTGAGAATAAAATCATTACATTTTCAAGAAAAAAGAATTTGAATTTAAAATATTCGTCGAATTTAAAATAAAAATCCACATTCGAATGCAAAAACGTTACATTCGAATTTTAGGTGTGCGTCAGGCAGCCTTATCAGTGGCACACAAGATGCGATGATGATGTAGGTGTCATTGCATTTAATGCTTTTTTTTTTAGCCTATCCAGTTGAACGCACTGGATGCGGCGATACTACGTGGTTCATTCAAAATATTGCGGAAAAAGAGAACATCAATGCGGAGATGATGTTGTTTACGTCAAAACTGAAACCAAGCTGTTCACACAGATCACATTTTCTAGAAGGACATCTATCGCCGTTGCACTCACGTCTCGCAGTCTCTTTCCCCCTGACTGAAATTATGCCTTTTAAATTCGAATATAATTCGAATATTGATAATATTTAAGTACAAAATTCGAATTCAGTTTTTCAGCCATTTTGACAGCCCTAAAGGATGTTAAATTTCAAGAAAAATGTCTGACCATAACTCTCTATGCCACTGCAGATGCAATTTAACACTGTCCAATGAGATAAAATGAACATGACACGAGTGTGCTTATTCTCAGCATTTTATTTTCAAATTTTTTTCTCAAAATTTCACGTTTTTTTTCTCGAAATGAGTTTATTCTCAAAGTATACGTTTATTCTCGACATTTTATTTCAGCTTTTGTACTCGAAATTAAACATGCTTTTTTTTACCTCGAAACAAATTTATTCTCTAAATTTTTATTTCGACTTTTTTCTTGAAATTTAACAAGTTCTTTTGCGAAACATGACTTTATTCTTGAAATGTAATGATTTTATTCTCAATTTTATTTTGACTTTTTTTTTTCTTGAAATTTACCCAGTTTATTCTCACATTATAATGACTTTAATCTTGAGATAATTTTATTTTTTTTATTATTGCTTGGCCCTAATCCTCTTTCGTAAATTTCCTCTAATAGTGGATAGAAAAATATTTGCTGTTAATATAATACAGCGTAATACATGATTTCCTAAGACTATTCTAATCATTTGTATATTTTCATACATTGATGATATACAGGTATATTTAAAAAAAACATTATTTAATTATTAATTTATAATTCATCTCAATGTGTGTACTATTATTTTTCTCACACCAATGTAGAGGGTTCTTTACTCATAAAATATACAGCTGCCTGCATATCTTAAAAAGGTGGTCCTTGGCATTAAAATGGTTTAAAAGCCTCTGGTTTAACCCACCAAGATAGAAATTACAAGGTTGCATCCTTCTAATTGAAAAGGGAAGCACTGGATGCATATGTGACTATTATCCAATCATGCAAAAATGCTCTTAATTGCATGGAGAAGATGTGTTTGGTACCTGGAGATGAAACGACTGGTTATGCACCTTAAATCTGATGTCTTTCAGTTCAATGTTACTTTCTGCTCATGCAGATTCAATGAATTTGTTGTGTATTGCTGATATGCATCTGGTTTAAGGTGCAAGTGTTTGTATAATTGATTGGTTTTAACACCATGAGAATGTTTTGAATTTGATTTTTAAAATGAGGTGTTCTAATACAGTGCATGCATTCATTCCCTATCCAACCCATAAGAGATCTTGATGGGGAAACTGGGCATTTCTGGACATTTGCATTCAACTTCAACAGTGCTTTGTCAGACAAAGCCTGAAATTTGGCACACCAGTGTGTCTGGTAGAGTTTATAGAGGTACACATAGCATCACACAGAAAGAATCAAGAATCTTAAGTACACAAATGCGCCCAGGTGCCCTACAAGGTCCTGCAAGGTTTTAACAGTGTGATCAGTGTTCAGCCAAATCATGGGAATCCACAGTCATGTTTGCCAAAGGTTTGTGGTTCAAAAGTGCTGCCGTGGGATCTAACCTGTATCAAATACACTACAGGATGAATGGGTTGGAGGAGTATTATTTTTCACTAACTGAGGAGTATTTGTTTGTGATTTCTGTTTTTATTTTATCTTAGATGGTTTTATTTTACTTTTTTTGTTTTACTTGTTTCATATTTATTTTTGTTTTTAGTTTTTTATTTTATTCTATTTGTTTCATTTTTATTTTGTTTGTTTTATTTACTCTTTCTTTATTTTTTTAATTTCATTTGTTTCATTTTTATTTTGTTTTATTTAACTTTTTTTTACTAAAACCAAAATATTTTGCTTTATTTGGGAAAACTAACTAGTGGAAGCCGGTTTTTTGCCTCCAAGTAAAAGAAAAAAAAAAAAAATTATTTCTTGTATTTATGACTGTCTCACAGTGCAAATTAATAGCTTGCAATTGCAACTTTATTTCTCATAACTGATAGGTGATGATAAACATTGTGAATATTTAATATTTTAAGCTATATATCACTTTTGTTTTACTATGAGGCAGAAATGGGCTTCACTCATAACCTGAATTTTTTTTATACATTGCAAAGAATTAAATGTTTGTTACTATCACTAAACATTAAGTCATTTACAAGCTGTGGTTTCTTCGAACTACTGTCATAGTCTCAGTCACCATCTGCTTTTATTAAACCGCTTAACCTTTTGAGGATTAAACGAGAGAAAAAAAGGCACAAACTACACTTCCAGCCCCCATCAAAGCTCATCCGCTCAAATTTCTCTCCTTTTCTCCCGCTCGCTCCCTGCATTGTTTCTGTGGCGACGCAGGATGATGAAGACAATCACTCGGTTGCACAAGGCCATGATGGTGCTGGAGTACTTCACAAGCCACTCGTGGGTGTGGAACACAGACAACGTTACCATGCTCATGAACCAGATGGGATCTGAGGACAAGAAGGTGTGTGTGTGTTTATGTATTTATACACTCACAGTCTGCTGTTGGCACAGTTAAATGAGTCGCATCTGTGATTCTGAATCATGTCACTTAAAGCGTGTTGTCAATGAACAATTCATTCAAGTGGCTCATAGCTCTGACTTTTATCAATGCTTGAACTCAATGAATGTCTTAAACATCTTTTTCTTGCTCAGGCATTTAACATTGACGTCAGGCAGTTGCACTGGGCAGAATACATGGAGAATTACTGCATGGGCACTAAGAAGTATGTTCTCAACGAAGAGTTGTCAGGACTCCCAGCAGCACGCAAACACTTGAACAAGTAAGTATTGAAGTTTTCTAGGTTACCTTCGGGATAACTATTAAACTAGAGGGACATTCACACTAATATGGTAGTTGCTGCACCGTCATATTCAACTCCTCAACTTTGGCATTCATGTGGGACAGAGACATGAATGAATTTTGGTAGCTGTGAATAGACGTCAGCATAATCTAACGCTCACTTAGTTGATCTTAAAAAAGAAAAAAATTTGAGTGTAATTTAAAATATTTCATTTTAGTTTTATTTTTAATTTATTTAGACAAATTAGTAATTTTATTATCGACCATTTATTATTATCGACCATAGCTTGGAATAAATTACTGGCTTATCAGTGTTGGCCAAAATTTTAATATTAGTTTTATTATTAATATATTATTTAACATGACACAATGTAATATATTATTAATATTAATTTTAATATTTAATGAGTTTTGGTGATTTTAAATATGTGAAATATATTACTGTTCAAAAGTGGAATAATTAAGTTTGTAGTCTCTTATTCTTAACAAATCTTCGTTTATTTGATTAAATGTACTGTAGAAACACTAATTTTATAAAATAATATTACAAATTAAAAGGATAGTTGTCTATTTGAATATATTTTAAAATGTAATTTATTCATGTGATGCAAAGCTGAATTTTCAGCAACATTACTCCAGTCTTCAGTGTCACATAATCATTCAGAAATCATTCTAATATGCTGGATTTGCTGCTCAGTTATTATCAATTGTTACTGGTACTCAATTATTAATATAGTTCTTATTATCAATGTTAAAAACTAATCAAATGTTAAAAGGATTCTTGTTGAAAGTGCCCCTATTATGGATTTTTGAAAATGACCTTTTATGCAGTGTGTAACACAGCTCTAAGTGAATAAAAACATCCTGCAGAGTTTTAAATCTGAAAGTGCACCATGTATTAAGTTATTGTCTCTCAAAAGAAAGAGTCGACTCTGAATCATTGAAACGAGTCGTTTTTAAAACAAATCCCAAGCAGTTTCATGTTGAGGTCAACATGAAACATTAGCATATTGCCCGCCCACTTGTTACGCACGCAGACCCGCTTGGTCTGAATGAAAATGCAAATTCATTCTTTGCCACTAGGTGCTGCTTTTGGAGCAGCAAAAATAGCTGTTTCCCGGTAACGGCTGTACATAAAGCAGCACTCCATTCACAAACACTGCTTTAAATGATATCGACCAATCAGACCAATCACCGCAGATTAGCATCGCGGTTTAGAAAAATGAATCGTTGAGCAAATAAGGTAAAAAAAAAAGCGTATTATAAGAAAATTAGTGTTTTTTGACCTAGCATGCATGTCAACCTGTTGTTGGGGACTCCCAAAACCAAAATATTAACCTTTCATAACCCATAATTGGGGCACTTTAAATGGAAAATTCAGAAGAACAGCATTTATATTTGAAATTGTTTTTTTGTAACAACTTTTTCTTAATTTGTCCATTTTTATTTGTTTTCTTTTCCTGTAGGTTGCGGAACATTCGCTACACTTTCAACACCATCTTGGTAGTCTTAATCTGGCGCATTTTCATCGCCCGTTCGCAGATGGCCAGAAACATCTGGTACTTTGTCGTCAGCTTGTGCTTCAAGTTCCTCTCCTATTTCAGAGCCTCCAGCACCATGAGATACTGAATCCACCCCAACTGTCCTTTCCCACCTCTCTCTCCCGACGGCTATGCACACACTTCTGCTTTGCGATACTCCAGACTCTGAGGGTCAAGCGTAGTATCCGCTATCCTCCCTTCCTGCGCAAATGCGCCCTCAACATCACAGGGTGCAAGTGCACTCAACTGCTATGTAGAAAGCATGAATTTTCAGGGCTCGAGGTCTATGAAGCTCTCTCAGCACAATGAGAGCGACTGCATTCCTGCCGAGCGCATTTGAGCACGTACTGTACCTGTTCCACCTCCTGAATGCAAACAGGTTGTGGGCGACTCTTGATTATTATGGTTTACATACCTGCTCATTCTTTGTTGGTGCCATTGGCCCCTTTCCAACTGTAATCAACGAAGCACAAAGAGGAAAAAAAAAAAAATGAGAGATGGCTTTTGTCTCAGCTCTGTGCCTACAATTCAACAATTACCTTCGTCATGTGCCCAATGTCTTTGTTCAAATTCATGTCTTTTGCCTTACTTCCTTTCCGATACCTCTCACCATGGTCGAGATGAAAGTGATTGACATGTCACCAAATAATAAGCGTCTTGAGTGTCTGATTCCAGGCCTTATGTTTGTCTTCACAATCTTTTCTTCAGTCAATACCAAAATGTCATCTTGAAATACATTTTTTATGTACTAATTGACGTTTTTGTGAAAGCAGTCAACCGCTTTTAGTCCAAATTTCTCTGATATTAATAAACGTGTTAGTTTTCCTCAGAAATGCTAGTAAAAGCAAGCCTCAGTTTGTTCACCTGCTTAAACCTGTTGCCTTTTATGAATTATGAGGCTTATTAATAAACATGAGCAGACGGGTTTGCGTCGACTGTTCGTAAAGCAGCTGACGATTGACAGACAATTTACAGATTCGTTCCGCTCGTGTTTTATAAATAAAGCGCGATGATTGTCTCTTGCCATAACTTATTAGTGTTCAGGTAATGAGCTTTTGTACATAAAAACATGTTATCTTTTGCGTAAAGCTGTCTGAGGATATGTCGGCTTTCAAAATTTACATAAGGTGTATGCTAATTTAGCGACTTTGCGTTCTTTAGTGCTTCGATCGAGTCCCTATCAGAGGAGGGTGAATGTTCATGTGGTTCATTTTAGTGTTGTTCTTTCCTTTTTTCCACCCAAATTATTTTGTGAACTGTCTGAATGTTGAAGTCATGTGAAAGAGCTAATGGATGTATGTTTTCTAAATCGGTTCTATTTAGATAAAGCACTGTAATTTAACATTGTCTGCTACCAAGTATTTTTCATGTTTGAAATAAATAGGAAGTGATTATGACGCAAAATGACAAGTGAAATGAAGAGTTGTAAATGCACCGTATAGGCTAACGTTACTTTTATGGTCTCACATGCTTCGGATCACATTGTCAAGTTATGTTTGTCATACAAGCTGAATTCTTTGCACAGCTAATATCATACTAGGAAACGCTAGTTGATGGATATTGTTACTAACTGTGTGGATTATAGATTAACTATTCTGTCTTTTCTATTAACGATGAACTGATAAAAAAAAAAAATCCTTGCCTTCATTTTTGCGCTTCTATGAGAATCCATATTTTTATGTGGGAGTTTGAGTGGAATAGTGATTTTGAAAATGAGTTTGTGTATTCAGGGTCTTAAGAGTATTTTTTTTTT
>JAFVLL020017018.1:0-38277 GCA_021397915.2 Tor tambroides
AGCACATTTAGATAAATCAGCCATACCTACTTTCACTATGCATCAACATTATAGCATTTTTCCATCTGTGTCATTTCTTCTTGAACAAACAGCCTTGCAAATGTCACACACTGTTCACAGGCATCACTGACTAACAGTGCATGCTGGGGAGAAAAGCTCACCATTGTTTTGCCGCATTGAAAGGTGATGCTGCTCTGAATGTTGCGGCTCTTGTCGTCGCATTTCCTCGAGCTGTTGAAATCAAGCACAGTGGGAGAGACCTTCCCCAAGGAGAGCTCACCTATGGGGAAAAAAGATCTGGTTTGAACACAGCAGTCTGTCTGAGAGCAGTAAGACATAAGTTTTTGTGATATTGAAATTGTTTTGTAGCAAGCTGGTAACACAATACAGTTAATGAAATAACTGCCGGAAACTATTGCAATAAACGAACACGCTCTATATGCAGCTGGACTTTAGTAAAAGAAATCAAGTCAAATGTCTTTTAAATTTACATTTAGATTTAATCCAAAGCAACTTACAAATGAGGACAATAGAAGCAATCAAAACCACTTTTGTCAATGCACAGTTGAGTCAAGCACAAGAAAAACAGACATAGTATGTTTTACAAAACTGCTTATCGAAACCAAGTCAACTAAATTTAACCAGAACATACAATTCAGAAAATGTCTGTGTGCCACCCAACAAAGTAAAAATATTACAGTATGTGATCTGGAGAGGTTAGAAGTTCATAGGCCAAAAGTCTAGCAGTTAACAACCCATGGGAACAACAAACCGCATGAGAAGATTACCTAATAAAAACTCAAGAATATGATAAATGGTTCCATAAACATGCCAACTAGAGCCAGAGAAACTACAGCTGACATTTAAGGCCGCTGGAAAACATTTCACATGCCATGTGTGGAGAAAGAGAATACAAATGGATTGCCTACTGCACAATACTGTATATTATTTAAAAAAAATGCTTAAAGTAGAAAATTTCTCACATATTTGTGTACACATGAATGTAAAAATTGTCTTATTGCAGTCACATCAAATAATGAATCAAAAAGAAACAAAACTGCAGCTGATATTATTTCTGGTTCATTCATGATACTGGATATGGAAGCTCATTGCATTGTGGGACACAATGCTCCATGCTGCTTCTACACAACAAATTTTGGCAATTGTTTTCCAAGCATTTAAAAAAGGCATAATGCACACAGTGTGCACACTGCATACTTAAATTAGTATAGTGCAAAACAGTAGTCTAGTAAAACGCTGTTCTGGTTTTCATATAACTGCTCTGTTCAGGATGTGTTAAAAGGTTTTGAGAAATAAAGCATGACTTAATCAACCTGATGTAACCCCAAGTAAGTGTAGCATAATATGCTTCAGACTTTTATTAAGACAGCAAATACAGTTCAAGCGAAAGGACAAACACTTATGATATATAGTATGTGGTGTAGCCCAAAATTTTTAATTACTGATATTTAAATACTGTCACTTGCTTACAAAACAGGCATTTTTCTAACTGTCATATTGTACTTCTGCACCTGCTGCTAGATAACTTTGACCTACTTACTGTGAAACACAAAGATAAGACTGCATGAACACAAGATAAAGAATACCAGGATATGTGAGCGAGTGTGTACACACTAAAATGAATGCAAACACTTTCAGATGCATCAACACTGTTGCGTGAAGCACACATTAATGGGCCGGAAAGCCCCATAACGGATGCACACTAACCAAGTGTGCGACATTGAGAACCAGTATGACTATAATCACTACAGTCAACACAGCATGAAACACTATATAAATAAACATTACACAATAGTGTTTGGATGTTTTTCTTACTAAAGTACAAAATAACTTCGGGACTCTATGTAACAGTGCTGAAAGCCACTCGTTATGAATGTAAGCAGCACGCAGATTCAATCAGCATGATCAACATATCTCCACTGTTTGTTCTGACAAGTGAAATGGATCCCTTTATTTAAATCTGGGGCTAACAGATAACTCAGAGCCACTTTGGGTCAGGGGTGTTCAGATAGGTTTGTGTCATATGGAGGTCAGCTGACTGGCAGGATAAGACCAAATAAATAAGTGCTCTCTCTGTCTGTGCTCTGTCATGCAGCTCTCGCTTATGAGAGCAATGACCATGTACTATAACAGCCCTGAGTTATATGGTTATCTACTCTGAAGACAAAACATGAGAAGTATTTAGCATATTTCCTTTAGAGTTTTAACGTTTAACTTGAATATCCAGACTAAGCAACAAAATCAGTTATTTCTTTCATTGTCAAACTGAGTGTTTGGGGTGATTTGAATCAATTCAAAATTGTATCAACTGCATGATCTAAAGAGTGAATCTTACACAAAAACATGTTACGGTCATATTTCACCCTAAACTTAAATAAAAAACAGAAAAAAAAAAATTTAAACACTACCATTTAAAATTTTTCATTCAGCATTGTTTAAACTTTAAAGGATTCAGTATTTTTACTTAGCAAGAATGCCTCAAACTGATCAAGCTAATTTATAAAGATTTCTATTTCAAATAAATGCTGTTCATTTAAACTGTATATTCATCATAGACTCCTGAAAATATGTATCACTGTTTCAGTAAAAAAATTAAACAGCACAACTGTTTTCAACATTGACCACAACAAGAAATGTTTCCTGAGCACCAAATCAGCATATTTAAATGATTTTTAAAAGATCATGTGACAGTGAAGACTGGAGTAACAATACTAAAAATTCAGCTTTGCATCACAGGAATAAATTACATTTTAAAATAAACTAAAACAGAAAACAGTTATTTTAAATAGCAAAATAATTTAACCATATTACCTTTTTTACTGTATTTTTGCAGCTTTAGTGAGCATATTAAAAATATTTTTAAATCTTACAGATCATCTTTTGAACGGTAGTGTATAAGAAATTATATATTGCATAAAGAACATTAAATCTACTTTAGGACCATTAAGACTGCATTGTTTCATTATTTCATAATATAAAGTGATTACTGATAAAAACGTACATGTTTTTCTTAAATAAATCTGGCAAAGAGACAGTACAACAATAATACCATAATAACCAACAAATGAATGAGAATTTAAAGAATCTGAGAATTGTTTTCTTATACAGACCTTGGATGATGAAACCAGTGCTACTCTCACAGAAACTGTCATTGTCAAAACAACCAATCAAACAACCAATCAATTTTCTAATCAATAATCATTATGCCATGACAGAAAGCTGACGATTTAGAAAATAAAAAATCACTGGGAATTGACAAAACGAACATTATTACATGTAAAATATATACTGTATTATAAAAAAGGAGCAGCATAGAGGTTTTTATGCTTTTGTTGTATGAACGTTGCTGTTGCAGTTTAGGTGCGCAATGTGTAATATTGGCACATCGATGCACTGCACTTACCCACTGACTGGTGCTGGCCACTCTTAAGGTTGTGGGCACAAACCGCGCTTCCTTTTCCACATTCTGTTTCCGGAGAAGAATCACAGAGCTTCAAAGTGTATCTCACATTGCTGTCTTGGTCAATGGCCTCCCATTTGTAACTTCACACACACACAAAAACAGAGACACACAATTTCAGTTTACATGGCTAGAATTTATTTCAGTTATATGACATCATCCAATTGTAAAATCAGCTCAGTGCCTAAATGAATGCATTTCTTTGTCTCAGGTGTGACAAAATATCTGTTATGGGTTTATTAGGTCCAGGTACCTAGATGCACCCAGGCTAAAGGGCCACAACTATCATTCAAATATATATAAAGCAAACTAGATCATATTTAAACACATCCAATTCTTTCTTAACAACTGTTTATATGTTATCCACAAGGATTTGCCAGCAATGATTAGCATTAGGTTTGTTTATTTATTTAAGATCTTACCTGCACAGATCCTGGTACCACGGGCTGTCATCCGACCCCACTGCTGATGACACACACTGAAGCAGTATGAAAGTAGAAACAACAGTAGCAGCGATTCCGCAAACCCGCACACGACCCATATTTTAAACTAGGAAATAAATTAATGCGCACAGTCCGACATGATACAGCAGTCCTTTCTGATTACTGATCATTACCCGTGTAGCAGGAACCACTCACAGTCACATGACGACATGACATGTGGTACACGTCACGTGGTGCGCTCCGCTCGAATACGTAGAACGGATGGCACTAACACGTAAAGGACGTCCTAAATAGGCGTGGCTCGCCGTGGTTATTTATTTATTTAGTTATTTTAAACTCAGTGGCTACTGAATCTTTTCACTGTCGTTACATAAGATATTATTTACAATCAGAGGATCACTATCGAAAAATAAACTCCTAACCACGATCTTCACAGTCAGTTAGTCATTATCAAAAAACGTGCCGTATTTTGTGATCGTGTTACCTACCAATAAATAGCGTTACATCAATCTACCAATAAATACTTATCAATAAATACCGTGTTTTGAGTTAAAGATTATGCTTAAAAAAAAACCATTGCACTGTAGAAAACAACAAAAAGACTAATATTACTTTATACTGTTGTACTTATTAATAATCTTCAATAAAAATGTCTATTACTGTCTTCCAATTGTATGTTCGTTGTTTTTCATTTTTATGGATTTGTACCGCTGGAAATTTAGACAAATTGATTTTTCTCAATGTAACGATTTACCAATCAGAATCAAATATTCGAGATAATTTTCATTTTATTTTATTTATTTACTGTAGCGCGAGCGCGCTGTTACAGTGATTTGTAATTTTTACATTAAGATTTTAAACTTATTTAAAACAAATTAAACATTTATTAAACTAGGACGTCTACATCTGCGACAATAATCGTTAAAATGTAGAAATTAAAACGAAATATAAATGTACAATATAAATAATAAATATAAATATTTCTCTCTTCAATGAGACAAAAACGTCCAGGGGTGTCTTACAAGGTCTGAGGAGTTAGTAAAATATATATATATATATATATATATATATATTCATTTTATTATTTATTTTTTAAAGCAAACGTAAATTATTCTAAATTGAATCCGAAAAATATGACTGATTACCCCTTGGCTAATTGTGGCTGAGTGTTGCTCAGTATATGTTTGAGCCGCCATCCGCCCCCTCGTGGACAATTATTTTTGTATCATCTGAAACATTTAAAACCTGCCATCCAATAACTGCCAATGAGTGAGTCATCGTTACAAAAAAAGCTCGAGTATGTCCTGTTTAGCTAAGAATGCTGTATTACACACAGGACAATATAACATTAATGAACCTAGTGATGTGTAGATGTAGTTAAAATCACCAGTAAATGTATGAGTGTAATAACTGTAATGGCTATAATTGTGTGTAATAACCATGTAATTACAGTCAGGATGGCCCAGAGGCCTAAGGTCGCAGTCTCCCCTGGAGGCGTGGGTTCGAATCCCACTTCTGAAAACAACCTTTTCCACAGCTACTTCACAACATCTGAAGATTATCTTTTTATTGTGTGTTCCAACAGAACTTGAAAAATTAACATTTCCACCAACAAAAAACAACATTGTGTTAAACAGCACAGTCAAACAGAGGTCAAATGTCAATTCTTCAGACCTTAAAGCCATCATAGCCAACACAGCCATCAATAAACTGACTGTATATTTCATTAGTCACACGTCCATTTATAGATACATAAGACCTGCCAAAAAGCTAGAAATCCAGTCTTTAGTTCTAAAACTAGATTATTCACCAAAAACAATGATATAGAGTTTCATGGTTAAAAATCTTATGATTTTAAGATCTTACTGTGACAATAATGTTTGAACAAAACAAACTGTACTCCATAAAACAAAATGCTCCATTTCTAGAAAACTCACTTATGGAACATCACTACTGAAACAAAAAATAATAAACGATTAAATCCAGCCATTCCAAAGCTGGACTGTTCTTTAACTGCAGTGTTGAGCGTAACTCGCCAGCATCTCCGTTCTGAAATAAACCAATCAGAAAATTAAGTTTATCTACATACTCAGTATACAGAAAATGAATCTAAATTTGAATACTTACGAAGCATAGGCCGTCTCACATCAGCTCACCTAAGGAAAAAAAAATTAATAAAGCCACAAGTTATTTTCTTGAATTAAAAAAAAGTGATATAATGTACAACAGAAACAGGTAAAGCTTTAAATTAGTTCAAAAGTAGTCTACAATTCCTGGTTACATCAACCACTGATGAATATTATGAGACTATTTTTTAAAAATATTGTAAAGACTTTGTCTATATGAATTATTCAGAAATTATCCATACAAAGACTGGACCACTCAAAGGTCTTTATTAAACACTACCAGTCAAACATCAATTGGACATACTTGATTTCGTATTTATATTTAGAGAAGAAATTATTTCTTGAATCATTTTAATCCATATGACCTAAAATAGTTTATTCCAATATGATCTATGACCAGTAGGTGGCACTATCATCAAACTTTAAATACGGCTCAGATGAATGTACTGTAGCGATGACACCTACTGAGCTGTTGCAATACCACAAAGCACTGCAAAAATACAACCTAACTGTTTTTTTTTAGTATAGTCAACAGTCAACTTGACTGACTCACCTGCGTAGTCAGAATCATGACAATGTGATTCAGTAGCTGTGACGATTGGTCTGAAAATCATGCAAGCTATCTTCTCAGTTAAAAGTGTTTGACAACAGTGGCACTACAACTCAATTTACAGTATGAGATTCTAGGAGAAAACAAAAGACCAATAACTGCGCTTCTAGTCCAAGGGGTTCATAAGCTATAAGCAGAGGTCGACTGACATGCTTTTTGTGTTTGTGTATTTATTTTCATTTATTTTTTTATTTTCAGCACCAATATCTTGGAGAGTAAATTAAATTTAATTTCATAATACATCTGCCTTTTATATTACAAAATAACAATAATATGCAGCAAAAAATGTATATTTACCTCATAATGATTCAAAATAATTTGTAATACAAAATTAGAAATTAAATAAAGAAAACTATATTTGAAAACAATGTCTGTTCTATAATCCTGTTGAACTATTTCAAAATTGTTAAAAAAAAACCCGTAACCATCTAAAAATGACCTTCCTTCAGTATTTAACCCCTAATTAAGAATTGAGTAGGTGTATCCAAACATTATGACTGGTAGGCTATGTACTGTAGACCATAAAGACAGAAAAGTTCAAATTAAGTTAAATTAATACAGTAGATCATAGTAGGTTTATCATTATTCTCACTCACATTGTCTGATACCTGGTGTACTAAGTGTTGCCCTCTCTACAAGTCCGAGATCCTCACTGCTGTTCATAGGGTCTGTGTACTGCTCCCCAACAGAATCTTGAGATGACTTTTGATCCTTTGAAGAGAGTGGCTGAGAACATTCGGCTTTGCTTGTGTGATCAGTTATCATGGATAAAATGCTCACACTGCTGGAGATGTCTTGTTTAGATTCCCTATTTGGTCCTTGCTTTTGCTGAGACCTGATTCCAAGCATATTATCGATATACATGGCATGATCAGCATCTACTAACTCTTTTGCGAGATTTCGCTGTCCAGTGACAATATCGACGTCCCATTGTGTCTTAGAAACATGCTGTCTAAAACGTATCTGAAGGTTGCTATGACACATACAGTTCTGGAAGAAAACGATGGCCTCATCAGACCAGTCCTGGCCTCTGGGTTTAACTCCTCTCAGTAAACAATGGTAGGTGACTTTAGGTAATCTACTGAGCTCCTCTGGAAGTTTTTTCAGCTGGCCGGCATCCCGTCTAGACATAACAACATACTGCCCATAGTCAACCAAGTTCATGAGCACTGATGTGGAATCGCATTGCACGATCTCTGCCCTGCACCATTTTTTCTTCTCTGCCGATTTTACCAAACAGCTCGCACCGGGAACAAAATGAACCTCTGGTAATGGTGCCAACACTTCGGGGAGGTTCTCAAGAATGGCAGAGACTCTATCTACAATCAAAAGCAGGTCCTCAAGAATGACGTAGAATTCGGATGGGGTTGTGACTGCTGCTGCAAATCCTTCATATTCAAAGTTCATTTGGACAGGGGCCTGGAATAGAGTCTGTGGTCTATCCAAGCTGCTGTCTGGGAAGCAAGGATGGACAAGCGACTTATCAGGACTTTTCACTGACTCGTTGTCTTTAACATCTTGCAGAGCAACGCTAACAGTTGACTTAGAGGTTTCAAGATCATTTGCATTAAAAGGAGAAACATTTTCCTGCAACATATTTGAATTTTTAGTCACTGAAATTCTTGTCACATATGGTGGTTGGAAGTTAACCTTTCTCTTTCTTGTTCTCTTTCTCAAAAACGCTTTGGATTTGATGCATGTCGGTAAGAAAGTGACGGCTTTCTTCAATTGTTTTGTTGCAAATGTCTGATTGTTTCCAAGTTCACATTTGCACTGTTGAGTGTTTGACTTGGTCTTTTGCTGGAAGGTTCTCACTTCTGTCTGAGTGTTTTTGAGTTCAAATTTGCATTGTTGTGTGTATGACTTGGTCTTTTGCTGGAAGGTTTTAACTGCTTTAGCCTCATGGATGTAAGAATCTGTTTGGTTGTTGCTCTGAGACGCTTTTGGAAATTTGTCTTGACTCGTCAAATCTACATCTTTGTTCTGATCACCGTCATACATTGATTCCCCATGCACATGGCCATCCTCAACAATCTCGATCCTCACTTCCCATGAATTTTCAAGCTTTCGAATGAATTCAACCATTAAAGGCTTACCTACTGCTTCCTTGATAAAAGAGTTGTTGTTTTCAAAAGAGTAAGGTTTCGCAAGTGTGCATGGAGTGCTCAATCTGGGCTGAGACAAAAACGTATTGGTTAGCATGTAAACGCTCTTCCTGTCAACAGTTGCAGCATTGCCGTAATCGATAAACTCGACTGCTAAGTGGCCACAGCTTGATGCGTTTGTGATAACAGCTCTGTACAAAGCCAAGTCTTCTTCATACTCCGCCACAACGAGGTCCCCTACTTTCACTTCGGTTTCCACATTTTTCATGTTATCCTTGAAGACAGTGCTGTTTAGTTCCTCACCCATCTGAAGGATGTTTGGTTCGTCATCTTCCATCTGGACAAAGAAGCTTCTAACAGAATTGCAATGAGAGATGAAGCCCACACCTTTAGAACCTGGTTCAATTTTGACAGCAGGAAGATTACAAAGTTTTGGCAAGATCTTATGAGGTGGCATCACTTTAAGAGAACAGGGTGCGTCCTGCCTTTCTGCTTTTATTGGTCCTTTGCGTTCTGCTTTGGGAGATTTCGTGGGTTTTGGAGTTTGCTTATCAACCTGTTTGGTTTTACCACGTAACCTCACTTTTGAGTTCACTTTACTGTTTGAAACGTCAACATCTTCTTGCTGGGAATCTAAGGCAGGTTTGCTGACAGGAGGATCATGTTTTTCCACACCCTGAGTTGACATGAGTTCTTTGACTTTTTCATTGACATACACATTTCCATCGTAAAGATCACAAACAAAATGTCCGTTGTTGTCCCTTGACACAAACTTGGCACGGAAGGATTTGTTGAGGATGTCAGTCTCAAGCCACGTATTGACTTCAGGCAAGTGTTCCCCCTCTGGAACATTCAAAAGACTGCATCTCAGAGCCTGCATTGGTGTCATCAATAAGTCAACTGCCGTTGTGGGAATTGGCATAACATTTGTTTTCTCAGAAATCTGCATATCACCATAATCGACAAAGAACACACTCACATGCTGATGGGATTGAACAGGGTGCGTCAGAGCCCTGTACCATTTGCCATCACAGATATATTTGGCGAGGCAAACATTACTGCTGCAGTCCTCAGATGGCGTAGTCAAGAGCTGACTTTCTTCGGCAACTCTCTCCATCAGCCTATCAAGGATTTCTGTATTCCTGTCAAGCTGGAAATAGATTTCCCAAGGACTGCAGACTTGAGAAACATGCACCAGTTCTTCGCTTCCAGAACTTATGTTGAAAGAAGAGTAAACGAAGGAGCGAGGGTGTGCTGATGTGATTAGCTGCTTCAGAGTTTGCATTTCCTTTGCAACACCTTTCTCTACAAGGTACGTGGTGGCCTGTTGAAGAGGTGCATGAATGGTGACCACATTAAGGAGACCTTTTCCTTGCTCATAAAGGTGGGAATGAATTCTGCATATACTGGACGAACTCTCAGACACAAAATCCCTGAACAATTTGCATGCTTCTGCACTCCAAGAACTTCCTCCAACAGGTTCAATCAAGTTCAAAGCGCATCTGAATGCTTGTTCATGAAGTTCAAAGAACTGTGGCGCAAGAGCTTGGATGTTTTGCCTCTTTTCCTGGATAATTATGCCAAAGTCGACCAACATCACATACAGCTTGTCGTTTTTTTCTTCTAACATGCATGCTCTATGCCATCGGTTGTCCTGCGGAGACTTTACAGCACAGCACACTGCAGGCGACTTGAATGCAATTGTGTGCGTTTGGTAAAACACCTGCATCTCTTCCATCAATTTGTCCAGATCAACTTTTGTGCTTTCGTTTTGGCACCAAAAATCAGATGGAGAATTTATATGTGAGCAAATGACACTCAATTCAGATCCAGGTTTGAAATGCATCGGTTTGAAAGTGTCAGCAGGAATGCGTCTTTCAGCGTCATTCTGTTGTTCACACTCTGGCTTCACATGACTTGGATTGGGCCAAGAAGATGTGACTCTGCAAAAGGTCACCATATGACATTCCTTTATATATTTTTTCTTGCTCAGACCATTTTCTTTATCTTTACCTGACGTCTCCATTTTAACAGATGCCAGTGCTGGGTTGTATCTCCAATCCAGGGCTATTTTTGCTGTTGTCATGATGGTTGCAATGCTAGTATTACTTTCAGCTCCTCTCTCAAAAAGTTCAACAACATATTTGCCATTTTTCCTGTGAATGACATGAACCATCAAAGTTTTGTCTGATGTGACTTGCCTAAAGAAGTTGATTGCTGTGGTTGTCCAGATGTCCTCAATGGGAGCAACGTGTGCTAAAGCACATTTCAGTGCAAATTCTGGTTGAACGGCAAACTTTCTGGGGAGCTTCTTAATTAACATGCTTGGCACCTTTTCAGTGTTCCCGAAGTCGATGAAAAACACCTCAGCTCCTTTTTCCAAAGTGTCTACTATAAGGGCCCTGTAGTAACACATGTCTTTTTCGTACATTGCACAGCAAAGTGCACCAGGCACTGGGTCTTCAAAAACCTCCTCATTCAACTGTAGTTTGCTGAAGTAATCTTGGATTTCTTTAGTCATGTTTTCAAAATCAGGATTTTGTTCTTTTGTCCTTATCCAGAAATATTTCGGACTCTGGACATGCACCACATAACCCTCAAAAAGAGAACCGTCAGGTATTGCTTCACTAGGTACTGTATCAGAAGTCTGGACTGCTTTCATCTCTGTTGCATACATCTTTGCAAGGACATTGTGAGGAAAGTTAGACTTGCTGTCAAAAACTTCACTTTCAAATGGTTTAACTTCAGCTTGCTCCTCTGAGTGGTTCTCAGTAGCGCTCAATGTGACCAAGTAGACGTTCTGATCTTTGCGAAAGTCATTGATTTCAACCTCCAAAGCCTTTCCGAGCAACCCAGTCTTGAGAAGCCCTAGTTGTTTGTTTTTAATGGTCTCTTCTTGTTCTTCCAAGCATGAAAGTGAACATGGGAATGCCATGATTGGTGTTGAGAGGAATTCTGATGGTAGCTGAAGGATGTTTTCAGCTTTAACCGATTCACAATAGCCACTGTCAACAAACACAACTCGGACCTGACAGTTGAGAGGGAGACATTGTACAAATCCTCTATGCCATTTTTCATCTTTCCCTTTGACTGCACAGAGCAAGCCAAGATTTTCAAGAGGTTTACTGCTTAGGGAACCATTGCCTGATTCACATGCAAGTGCCAATTTGTTTGACATTTCTTGTAGGTCCTTGCTCATGGAAGACAGTCGACAGTAGAATAATCTAGGGTTCACGGCTGCGGCTACAACGACTCTTAGTTTTTGACCAACTTTCAGCTTTGGGCCATTAAGTGACAGAATCTCTTCGAAGCCCAGCAGGCTTGAGGATTTGAGGCAACATTCTTGCCCTGTTTGCTTTTCAATCAAGAGATCTGGGACAGATTCATTGCTTTGTGGAATCGGTTCCTCAATAAGCATCTCAACTAGTAGCAGAAATGTACTAGTGTCCACATGTCTCCCAAGCCTCAGTTTTAACAAGTCACAATTAATGTCTGGAACTTCAAGTAAGAGGATGTGGTACGGCAGACGGGCGTGGATATATCCTTTAATCTGACTGCCTATCAAGGAAGAGAAATAACTCTCTGTCAAACCGTCCCATCGGTTCTGGACTGGCAGTATGTTGGCAAAGAAACCGCAGACAATCTTTGGTGGGAGCATAAGCAGTGTGTCAGATATACAGGAAAAATGATTGGGCCCAACAATCAACACATTTCCATGGTCCAGCAAAAACACATAGAACAAATCCTTCTGGATGTTTTCGACTCTTCCTCTGTACCAGCGACCAGACACGGCATCTTCCACCAGACAAAGTTCTCCAACTTTAACCGAAACTTTCAATTTCACAGAATTTTGAATTTCAACTTGAAGAATGTTGTAGTCCAGTTCACAGATGGTCATATATTGGCCCTGAAAGTGTACCAGTGTGTCCTCAGGACTGCAGTCAATGTGAGACAGCTTCAGCTCCACAGGCCACAAAACACATGGAGCTGGGAGCTTTGACTCCTCTTTTGCCCTAAAATACAAAAAATCTTGTTATCAACATTCTGAAACGTATGAAACATGCACTTTAAATCTGTGACCAGCTGGCTCATGTTTTCACAAAATTGCTGTGGTGTTATTAAAATGCCATCCCAGGATGGGCATTTGGATATGTGGCAAGGGCAATTAAAATACAAATAAAGTTTTGCCAGAAAAACTAATGCATACAGCATTACTGTCTCAATGCAAAATAGGGGAAGTGGATATATACAAATTAAAAAAGCCCATTTGCAGTACATTTTAAAACATAAAAAAGAAAGAAAAAAGAGAGAATGTTTCAAAGCAAAAGCACAAGATAGAACAAAAATAAATTAAATGAAAATATTTAAGAATCTTCTTTCAGTGTGCGATCTTTAAATTATAATCCATAACATATTTTCGTTAAATGACTCCCATTGTTGCGAGTAAACTCAATAAACTATGAACAAATTGAAACTCAGGAAAAAAATAAAATAAAATTTTAATCCAAAATCTTTAGCCACTTACATTACTTTCAAATGGGCAATCTAAGAAAAATAATTATGCTGAGACTCTAGCTTTATGATAGGATCAGCCACTGATAAATCAGCGAATCACAGCAAAACATTAAGTTTTAAATTCCATGCCAACATCAACACTTATATCACATACTAACAAATGAAGATTCCTTTTCAACAATTCCTATATTAGATGCATAGTTATCTTCATCCATTTTCAACAGAAGAAAGTCTTTTACAAAGTGGGGGAATAAAATCTGGCATGGATTCATACTGTGCTAGAATACGTTTTAAAAAAAGTTATGGTAATGCTCAATTCAGCTGCATGTGTACAGCAAACACAACAACAGAACAGAAAACAACCAAAGAAAGAAATCAGTGAAGAAATTATAATCTCATTAAAAGGTCTTGAGCATTCTTTCAACAAAGACCAGCATACAAATGATGTTTGGTCGTCCTTAAAACAACAGCACAGTCTGGTCACATTTGTTTGAATGAAAACCTAATGCAAAGCCAATCTTTTATTGGCAAGGCACTGCACACATATAGAAACTTGGTTATCAGTGGTTTGCATTCATTTTAATTGTTTTGTGAGCGGTCACAATGTTATGTTAGCTCCACATACTCATAAAACCCATCAGATAGTGCTTTAAAACAACAAGACATAAATCAGGCTGCATTTGCATAATCTCTTAATTTTAAAATTTATATCAATATTTACACTTCAATAAAGCCATTTGTTCCACTGAATTCTAACATATTTAAATATAGTGTCTTTGTAGGGCTACTCAAACAGCTATGGTTTGGCACAAACATCTACAAACACTGCCTGACGGAAAAACTGCATAGTAAATAACTTAAGCACTCCAAATATGACAGTAACAAATACAGTAAGTGTACACAAATAATTTACTGTGCTTTCTGCATTTTTCAACAAAAGAAATATGGGTGCAGTATATGGTGCAGTATGGAGCTTGTTAGAGTCACACCTCCTTTAAATTCATTTTAACATCATTGACTTTTTTTAGATCAAGCCTTTGATCATATACATAAATTTTTTGTATATATTAAGATAGTACAGCAAGACTGCAGCACATCATATGATGCTAAACACTACATAAATATAGCTATGCATATGACAGAATATTCAAGAAACATCAGTTATGTAACATGACATAAGTCAAATCCTCACCTCTCCATTGAACTCCAAGGCATGTGAATCCAATCTAACCATGAAGTCGTGGTAAATGTTAAGGCACTGAGCACGTCTGCCACAGCTTGGGATGATGGAGGTCAACACACCAATAAAATAGCGTTAATATACAACAAATATAAGTTAATTTATGGACCGAAGCACCTGCAGTAGTACCATAAGTTATTATAGACTGATTATTTCATCCACGATCATCTCACATAAATATAGAAGCACTAACGTTAACGTTAAATTGTTGCAAGTAACACCTGACAACTGCAATTCTTTATATGTTCTTTATCGGTAAACTTACATATTTATTAGCGATTCATCATTTATGAATCGTTTAATCAGTATTTTCTGAATGACACAACAGTCGACCTGTCGAATCTGTCAACCTGACAGATTTTCGACGTCAGGTGTAACGTTATTTGTGTTGAAAAGTAGATTTTGAATGAATATCGAAGCCATGAATACTTAATGTATTATATTCAAACATTCTGTCTGTAGAATTTATAAACTGAGTTGTCTTTTACCTTCTCGTCTGACAAGATTCTCCGCCCGCGCATCATGTTTTCGGGAGATTACGCGGCCTTGGCACGTGCTGTAAGCGGAACGCTGCGTTTCTGGGCCAATAAGAAATCTACATATTTCAACAAATGAAATGTATATGGGGAGACTGAGAATCAGGCTAGTTGTCACGCAGGTAGGTTATCTGTTTATCAGTAACTTTTATAGTAGGTTTTCAATCATATGTCCAATACACTGGTTTGTTTTCTAAAGCAGGACCTTTTTTTAAAAGCCTTACCATGTTTTTGCTACTCTTGGGTGAACAAGAACATAATAAAAGCACACCAGTATCAGAGTTATAGTTATAAATCAAAATGAACCTAAAACCGTTATATAAATCGTTACTTAAAAATAAAACAACTTAATAATATAATGTATAACAAGTTTTTTTTATTATTATTTTAGCTCGTTGCCAAGGCAACTTTTCATTTAGTTTAACTTGATGTAGACATAAAATGACTTAAAGTAAAAGTGAAATGTAAAAAATAAGAAATATTAGAAATGCATACGTATAAAAAAAAACTGTTTTGAAAATTGTAAATTGTAAAATAAAAAAAATAAATAATTATAATTAATATTTTGAATTAGTTAAATTTTTTTATTTTACAATTTACAATTTTATATATATATTATATAATTATGAATATATCATAAAAACTATCATATTATTGTAATAATACTAAAATTACACTAACCAGCATGCATTATGCATTATGCCAAGGCTCAACTATAAGGTACAATTGAGAGGTTTCTTTAAAAGCTGTAAAGATTTAGTATTTTTGTATACTAACTTTTACATTTGTTTCTGTTTCATTTATTGTATTATAATTGTTTTCAGATTGATTTACTTTAAAATCTTATATGATATACTGTTTAATTACAAGATGCAATAATGGGGCACAGTGTCATAAAATATCAGCATGTTGTTGTGGGGTGTTTACAGTCAAACTGTCCCACAACAATTCAACACCTAAAACCTAATATTCTTTTATTGTCCAGTATTTGTGTTTATTTGCCCATTTCACAATTTTCTACTTATTTGACATCATGGCTTTTTGAAACTATGCCTGTAATACAAGGCCAGCATCTTGATATCTACTCCTTACTGTCACAGATAAAATCAGCAATAACAAAATGTTCTGAATATAGTGTATGAATGCATGTAAATGAAAGGCAAAGTAGCACTGAGGAGGCTGACTGGCTCTGATTAGGTTTATAGCTGAGCTGCATGACCAGCACCAGATTTCAAGGAGATTATGTCCCTCTTGGTTAATCATTAAATCCCAGAATCCATTGCCAGTCTTCTGTAAATAAGATAAATGGCCTTAAGGCACTCACCTCCATGACGCACCATTTCAGAGAGAGCAGAGCTTTAATTAAGACTGGAAGGTGTTATCTTGCCCATTCTTGGATTAATGAACTTTTACAGGATTAATGTTATATTGAACGGGTATTTTTAGAGTTTCCATCATGCTACAGGTTTATTTTGTGAGCATTTGTTTCTGAGGAAAGAGGAAAAGCAACACACATAGTTGACAAATTGTTTAAATGTTTTTTGGAGATTCATTGGGACGCTTCGGAGATGCGCATCATTTCAGGAATGGATATATGCATCACGTTGCCAAATGCTAGAATGGGCTGTGTTGATTTTGGAATGTTTTAACAATTTAGACTTTGAGGGGCACTTTTTTGTATTATTTGACTTGGTGGTTTTAATTTTGCATTCCAGTTTTTCTTTTTAACTTCTCCTTGAACATGCCAATGAAAAGAAATATAGGGAGTCCGTTGAAGAATGACACGTTTCATCAACTACAAGCATCGCAGACAAAGAGAGCTTGCAAAAACGCAGATGACCTCCACGCTACAATTCTTGTTGACCAAGACAATCTCGGGAAAAACATGTTTTTCAAAGCCAGGCTTGATGAGGAGGAGGATTCTGGCATTAAATCAGGTGGGGAAATCATCTTTGTTGTAAATTGTTTTCAAACCGGCTTTGATTAAACTACTGCTATGCTTTCAGTTCGAAATTCTCAATCTGTCGCCAGTTTGTTTAGCAATTATACGTTATGAATAGTTTTGGCACACGTCACGGTTTGAAAGCTATGTCTGTTATTCATTTGGCAGAAGCTGATGAAAGTAATGGAAGCATTTCCTCTGAAGAGGACCTGGGCCACCTGGATTATTCTAAGACGTTCTCTGTCAAACAAACCTTGCCAAAGAAAAGCATCAGTCAGATTATCAAGGACAAGAAGAAACAGACTCAACTTACTTTACAATGGTACCCTCTCATCATTTCTTCTTTTAATGAAGATTGCCATTATAAATAATGTACAGAAAGTGGAAGCAAAGAATGATACTACGCTTGGGTTTTGTTCTTTTATAAAGGCTTGAGGAAAATTACATAGTTTGCGAAGGTGTTTGCCTGCCACGGTGCATCCTCTACGCTCATTATTTAGACTTTTGTCGGAAGGAGAAATTAGATCCTGCATGTGCTGCCACTTTTGGGAAGGTAAGAGGAGCTTTTATATCTACAGTTTATTAGAAACGTTCTCAGTTCTGTAACTTCTAAAACTGGTAATCTGCTGAAACCTATTGCAATTTAAGTTTACTTTAGTAGATCTTTAGAAAGCTGTCATGATAAATATCTGGTAAAAGGTTGTGCTTTATCATTATCAGACATGGAGTGCATGGAGATCGGTTGTACTATATATTAGAGCTCTATCATTGTCGTTTCAGACCATAAGGCAGAAATTTCCTCTGCTTACAACACGAAGGCTTGGAACCAGAGGCCATTCGAAGTAAGAGGGAGCTAAATGGCCTGGTTACTGAAAATGTTATTTATTACTATTTAATGTGCTATTTAAATGGCTACATCTAAAGCTCCCTGTGTTTGTCTTTCAGGTATCATTATTATGGTATTGGAATCAAGGAGAGCAGTGCGTATTATCACTCTGTGTACTCTGGAAAAGGTTTGACACGGTTAGTTTTGACCTTCATCCCTTCATTTCAGCGTCCAATTGCAAGTCCTTGAATGCTTTGAATAATCTGTAATGCAAGTGATTTTTCAATGCCCATACTGAGACACATTATATTTACTGACGTTTATTTTTCTGATTCATTTACATTTTTTATCATATCAGTAATGTCTCTTATATGTTTTGCACAGATTCTCTGGAAGCAAGCTAAAAAATGAGGTTGGCAGTTTTACTGTTTTTCATATTAAATAGAAGTGCTGCACTTCAATTTTAGTATCTCAACATTCTCAGGAAACTGATATACTGTCCAAAAGTTTGGGGTTGGTATGTTTGTAAATATACATAAGTCTCTTATGCTCACAAAGGCTGCATTTAATTGATCAAAAATAAAGTAAAAACAGTAAAATTGCATGACATTATTGCAATTTGAAAGAAATGTTCTTTATTTTAATAGAAATTCAAATGTAATTTATTACAATGAATTCAAAGTTGAATTTTCAGGAGTCTTCCTTCAGAAATCATATGCTGATTTGGTGCTATTATTACCAAAGCCTGGTATCAATATAATGCATCCTTGCTTAATAAAAGTATTGACTGAATAAAAATGACCCTTAACTATTTTGTGGTGGAATACTGGTGTATTCTTGCAAAATGTAAGACTTTCACATGCATTGCATAAATATTTAAAAAAATGCTGTCATGTTTTGGTATCTAAACAGCAGCATAATAGTACTTATATGCCTGCTCTTTATTATTCACAGGGAGGATTCACCAGAAAATACTCTCTTAGTTCTAAAACAGGAACTCTTTTACCTGAATTCCCGAGTGCACAGCATTTAGTGCTTCAGGAGTCTGTTTCAAAAGATAAGGTCTGTTCATTTCTGTGGAGACCCATTCCAAAATGCTGTTTATATGTGCTACTTCTAATTTACTTACCTCAGATTCTGCTATTCATTTCATTTGTTAGGTCGACACATTGATTATGATGTACAAAACCCACTGTCAGTGCATTCTGGACAATGCCATTAACGTCAACTTTGAGGAGGTGCAATTTTAAGCTCTTAAAGAATCTGTTTTCGTGACATCTAGATTTTAGAAAAATTCACAGTAATCAATACCATTTGTTCCAGATCCAGAACTTTCTGCTTCACTTCTGGCAAGGAATGCCTGAACATCTCCTGCCACTGCTAGAGAATCCAGTTATCGTGGACATCTTCTGTGTGTGTGACTCTATACTCTATAAAGTGAGTGTTTTTGAGCCATATCTGCAGTTTTATACTATCATTCAAAGTTTTGGGTTGGTTTAAAACAGTTGTGCTGCTTAATGTGTTTGTGGAAACTGTGATAGATTTTTTTCATGGTTCTTTCATGAATGTGAAGTTCAAATAACAGCATTTATTTTAAATGTAAATCTTTTGCAACATTATAGATGTCTTTACTGTCACTTCTACTATGACTATGTACCCTTGTCTCAAACCTAGACTTTAAATCTTAAAATAAGAAAATCAATCACAGAAATATTATTACATTTTAAAGCTATAATGAAATAATACCAAAATATGGTATCATTTACATGAATAATTCCATTAATACTTTTTTTGTTGTTGAACAGTAGCTCATAGTCGTCACATCATGTTTGACTCAAACTGTCTGAATTATTTTCCACAGGTTTTGACTGATGTTCTCATCCCTGCTACTATGCAGGACATGCCAGAGAGGTTTGGCTATTAAACTGCTGCATTATATAATACACATTTGTGACCCTGGACCACAAAACCAGTCATACGTGTCACTTTTTCGAAATTGAGATTTATACATCGTCTGAAAGCTGAATAAATAAACGTTCCATTGATGTATGGTTTGTTAGGATAGGACAATATTTGGCTGAGATGCAACTATTTGAAAATCTGGAATCTGAGGGTGCAAAAAAATCAAAATACTGAGAAAATTGCCTTTAAAGATGTCCAAATGAAGTTCTTAGCAATGCATATTACTAATCAAAAATTAAGTTTTAATATATTTACAGTTGGAAATTTACAAAATATCTTCATGGAACATGATCTTTACGTAATATCCTAATGATTTTTGGCATAAAAGAAAAATGGATAATTTTGACCCATACAATGTATTTTTGGCTATTGCTACAAATATACCCCAGCGACTTAAGACTGGTTTTGTGGTCCAGGGTCACATCTGGTTTATATGTAGTTGATTCAAATAGATGTTGAATTTGATATTGTTAAGTGTTTTTGAGTGAGTTTAGGGAAATATCTCCAGTCTTTTGGCAGATATTCGAAATTTTGCCAAGCACTGGGAACACTGGATGGTGTCTTCATTGGAGAATCTTCCAGAAATCCTCTCAGAAAAGAAACTGCCGATAGCGCGACGCTTTGTGTCCTCCTTAAAGAGACAGACCTCCTTTTTACATCTAGCACAGGTAGATATGTTGTACAGAAGCATCAATAAAGCTTACTTTGGATCATTTTTTTAAATAAAAGCGCATCTATAATGAATTTATATCTTTTCAGATTGCAAGACCTGCACTTTTTGACCAGAATGTAGTGACTTCTATGGTGAATGATATTGATAAGGTGGATCTGAACAGTATTGGTTCTCAAGCACTCCTTTCAGTTACAAATGACCAAGATTCAGACTTCTACTCTGAATGTGAGTTACTAATGGCTTTTTTTAATCTCATATGCTGAGCCTCAAACTGTATTTATGATTTCTTGATCCTATCTGCTAGATGACTCAATTTCAGTGTTTCAAGAGTTGAAAGACCTCCTGAGGAAAAACGCCACAGTAGAGTCTTTCATTGAATGGCTGGACTCAGTGGTCGAGCAGAAAGTTATTAAGGTTTGTCGCATTTCAAACACACAGTATTCAGGCTAGCCATGACTGTTAATGTTAAATTGTGTATTATCTGTCTTCTAGCCCAGCAAACAAAATGGTCGGTCAGTGAAGAAGCGAGCTCAAGATTTCCTTCTGAAGTGGAGTTTTTTTGGAGCACGAGTGATGCACAATCTCACCCTAAACAACGCTACTAGCTTTGGTAAACCTTTAGCATGCATTCATATAAACTTCAGTCAGTGATTCAGTTGATTTCAAATTCTTTAGATATAATTGAATCATAATAGTATAGTCAAATCTGTACTATTCATTCAGTCTCTTTAGCTGGGGATCCACTGCTGAGAATAAGCCATAAAACCTGTACAAACAAAGCTTTATCTCGTGTCGCATGTGTGTGCCCTGATTAGGGAGCGACCTTTCTCAGTCCTCCTAACATTTGATGACCCTACAGGTGTTCACAAACCCAAACAGTATCACCTGGAAAGCCACACATTTGACCTCAGCAATAGCTCGGTGAAACCCGTGGGAAACTCTGGTTGTGCGCTTTGCATTGTGGGATTCAGTACTCTGCATAGTGTGTTTTTTTTTGTATAATCAGTCATCCTGGAATACTGTACCATGAACTGCAAAAATAGGACAAGTAGTGTGCTGTTCTGAACAAAGCCAGAGTTTGTGCTGCTGAGCGAAGCTGCTTTTAATCAAAGATCAGATACCTTTGATTATTATGGTTATTAAGATTTAGGGAGTAATTTTTGCAACATATACTAAAACAATTGAACCTGGTTTAATGTTGTCTACAGGCTCGTTCCATCTCATTCGGATGCTTTTGGATGAGTACATCCTGCTAGCCATTGAAACCCAATTCAACAATGACAAAGAGCAAGACCTTCAGAATATACTGGAGAAATACATGAGGAGTGCAGGTACCTTAATATTTTTGTTTTATTTATAAGTGTATTAGTAGGTCCCTTAGTAGTTTATTTTACTGTACATTACCGCTAAAAAGTAAGATTTGTTAATGTTTTGGAAACACTAAGGCTGCATTTATTTGGTCAGAAATACTGTAAAAACATGTATTGGAATATGCTTTAAAATTTCATTTATTTCTGTGATGTAAAGCTGAATTTTCAGCATCATTACTCTAGTCTTCAGTGTCATATGATCCTTCAGAAATCTTTCTGATATGTTGATTTGGAGTTTGAGAAACATTTAAGATTATTATCAGTGTTGAAAACAGTTGTGCTGCTTAATATCTTTGTGGAAACAGTGATCAAATTTTTTCAGGATTCTTTATGAATAGGAAGTTCAAAAGAACACAAAATATTAACATTATAAATGTTTTTACTATCACTTTTGGTCAACTTAATGTTTCCTAGCTGAATAAAAAAACTAACTGACCCAAACATTTCAATGTATATGCAAATGTGATCTTTTCATTTTGACAGATGCTAGTAAAGCTACTTTTACCGCCTCCCCAAGTTCCTGTTTCTTGGCCAATCGGAATAAATCCGGTGTGGCGTCCAGTGATTCGACTGTCAAGGACGAGAACCCACCAGAACATGATTTCCTGTCGCTCACAGCTGCACAGCAGGGGCTCGGGACCAGTACTGTCGTGTACCATAGTGCCGATCCGGACAACTTTACTATATCTGGTACTTGAAAACAGCAGCTCACATCAATTTGAGACATATTCATGTTTAATATAGTCCAAAAAGCTGTTATTATTGACTATAGAGTGCAACAGTCACTTTTTCAGAAATCTTTGTTTCAGAAGTCATTTTCCTATTATTTTCTCCATGGATGTGCAATTCTTTGATGAAAAGATGAGAAGCTGAATTGTTTCAAAACCAAAGACTAGGGTATAAAATTAAATTTAACAAGTTTTTTAAACATTAGTACATTTATAAATTATTTAAAAATATAATATTTTCTGTATCATTGCTTTACAACTTCAATGTTCATATATGGAAGCTAATTTAGTGTATAAACAATTTCCAGTCAGAAATTGCTAGTACATTTCAAAGAAATAATTACAAAGAAACAGCAACACAATGAATTAAACATGAAAGTTTTATTTACAACTTTGGAAAATAATTTACAGTATAGTTAGGTTTGTCGTAACAGATTTATGCATTCCTCCTCCAAAGTGATGCTGTTATTGTTTCTTAATTATATTTAATTAATATTTAATATTAACAAAATAGTTATTTACATTTCTGTATTAAAATAATAAATCTTTTTCTCTCTAAGGATATGAAGCAATTCTTCATTTCAGTATTTCAATATTAACTATACTGTTAAAATAATTTTCTTCAAAGTTTTAAATAAAACAAGTATTACTTAAGTACTGTATATTTTACATTTCAGTCGTTCTGCTTCTAAATTTCATGTTTAATTCAATGTGTTGCTGTTTCTTTGTCATTAATTGTGAAATTTACTAGAAATTTCTGAGTGAAAATGTAATTACTATTATTTTTCAGGTCAAATGGATTACTCGCAGAACAGCGCCCCCCTGATGACCCCTCCAATCTCTCCTGCCATGATCAACCGTAGCAGCGTGATCAACCAGGGCCCGATGGCTGTGAGGCCGCAGAGCAGATGCCCCATCCAGCCCCAAGTGTCCTGCCAGACCTTCTCCGACAGCATGTACCAGAGTCTGCACAATGCTAGTTCCGGCTCCTATCCCAGCTCGTCTTACTACCAGCCTGTGTTCAGAGCTCAGACTCACACTCCAACATCAGCCTATCAGGCTCGTGCTGAAAGCGGCCGCTACGCACCCTTCTCTGGTCACCAGCTGACCAAAGACTGCTTCAGCAGCAGCTGCACCGTGTCTCCCTACAGCTCCAGGGTTGCAGCGACTGGATACGCAGCCTCAGGTGACCCTGTGATGGATACCGAGGGCATACAGCTGCTGGACTCCACAGCGTACAGCTTTGGAGGAAGTGCTGCCAGTGGAGATGGATGTTCAGGTCCAGTTTGCAGCTCTGGGCACAATGGTGAGAAAACATGAATTATTATTGGCCAATTAAAATAAATGTATAAAAATGTACACTACTGTTTAAAATTTGGGGTCAGTAAGATTTATTTCTTTTTTTAAGAAATTAATATTTTTATTCAGGATGGACGCATTAAATTGATCAAAAGTGACAGTAAAGACATTTATAAAGTTAAAAAAGTATTAATGTTTAAAAAAATTGAGTTGCAAAAAGGTGGGAAATTTCCAGTAGATTTCGGAAACATTCCAGAAATTTTAGAAACTTTCCAGGATTTTTTAGAATCTTCCGGGAATTTCTGGAACGTTTCCAGAAATTTTCCACCCCTTAGCAACCCTATTCCAAATAAATTCTGTTCTTTTGAACGTACTATTCATCAAAAATCTAGTATGTATTAAGGATTCCACAAAAATATTAAGTACCACAACACTGATAATAATAAGAAATGTTTCTTGAGCAGCGAATCCAGCAAATCAGCAGTATTCAAATGATTTCTGAAGGATCATGTGACTCTGAAGACTGGTGTAATGACTGGTGTAATAATGAGGAATAAATTACATTTGAAAATATATTCAAATAGAAAAGAGTTCTTTTAAATTGTAATAATATTTAACAACATCACTGTTTCTACTGTAATAAATGCAGTATTACTCTTTTACTTTTTAAATAATTATAATTAAATAGTTTTGTTATTTTTTAATTATATATTTTAAACAAATTAAAAAATAAAATTAAAAACTAAAAGGAAATGAAATGAATTTGCCTGATGAAGCATGTCCTATATTTAGCACACACAATGAGCTTTAGTGCAGGCAATGCAGCTTTGAGTCCAGCTCATGTCACATTTCTACTCTTCTCTATTCTATATATCATTTCTTGTCCTTTCTTCACTGTTCCTATTGAAAAGGGATTGCATAAATAAGGAAAATTTAAAAAATAAATGCATATATAAAAAAGCGATTTACCTTATGTTCTTTCCCCATAGACTCACCTGTAACATACATTTGCAAAGCCCAAAAACTGACCTCAGACAACAAGATTTATCTTTATTTTAATTATGTTAGTATGCTGTAGGGCTGCAGCTAACGATTATTTTTATTGTCGACTAATCTATCGATTATTTTTTCGATTAGTCGACTAATCTATCGATTATTTTTCAATTAATCTATTTATTATTTTCTTATCAGTTGATGAATTTAGTTAAACTATCAATAAACAATAACAGTAACTTCTGCTATTAATCTTTTATTTTATTCAAACGTTTTCTCATCATTAATACTTTACAAAAATAAATAACAACAAAGAAAGAAGCAAAGAAAGAAAATAATAACAATAAATAAAGATAACAAGAAAAGAGAGAAAGAGAAATAATAAGTAATTAATAAAAAAATAAAAATTAAAGAAAGAAAATAACAATAAATAAAAAATAAGAAAAGAGAGAAAAAGAAAAAGAAATAATTAAGAAAAAAGAAAGAAAGAAAGAGAATTACAGGGCAGTGATACAATCAATAGAAATGCACATTATGGCTGCATTCACAGTTACTGTTTGAGACTGACAGCAGTTGCTTACAGGTGAGAGACTTGAAATGTTTTATTTATTCAGCAGATTAAAACATCTGCTTTAATACAAATCTGTATGAATGAACAGCTTAAGTCATGCTCTATGAACGCTCTATGAAGTGAAGTGATGTTGCCATACTAGCCTTTACCTTCTGCTCTAGAGGACTTGTTTGTGTTAAACATGGCAGAAAAACAGTCTAAGTAGGGATAACTGCATGCTCGCGCAATGGGCGTGGCTAAAGGTGCAACGCATCGACGCACTCCATGCTAATCGACGTATTTTTATAATCGACGTAATCGATGACGTCGACGAATCGCTGCAGCCCTAGTATGCTGCAGAGCAAGGTAAATATGATGTTATTTTCAGATTCTCCTATTGAAACATTATTGTTCTTCTTTCTCCTGGCCAGGATATTACAGCAGTGGGTATGTGGACGCTCAGAGGATGGGCACGTTTATCGATCAGCATGTGTCAGTTATCAGCAGCGTGAGCAGCATTCGCTCCGTTTCGGCCTATGCTGAAGTACACGACCCTCTCAACATCCTGGACGACACGAGCAGGAAGACAGCAAGACCCTACTACACTGACATGTCCGCAATGGGCACACACACAGCAGGTGAGGACAGAAATCCGGGGCTAGTTGTCACACAGGCGCTGTATCTCAGCACCTATAACCTATAAAGATGACTGTGTTCTCAGGACAAGATTTTTATATGTATCACTTTTTGTCTGTAAGATTTTTTCAATACTTTTTTAAAGTCTTTAAAGAGACTTAAAGAAGTCTTTTATGCTTACCAAAGTTGCATTTATTTGATCAAAAACACGGCAATATTGTGAAATATTATTACAATTTAAAATAACTGTTTTCTATTTGAATATATTTTGAAATGTAATTTATTCCTGTGATGCAAAGCTGAATTTTCAGCATCATTGCATTAATTCTAATATGCTGATCTGCTGCTCAAGAAACAATTATTATTATTATCAATGTAGAAAACAATATTTAATACCATGATAAATTTTTCATTATTCTTTAATGAACAGAAAATTCAAAGGAACAGCATTTATTTGAAATAGAAACCTTTTGCATCGATGTAAAAGTCTTTACTGTCCCTTTTGCTCAACTTAATATAGAGTTGCTGAATAAAACTATTAATTGCTTTAAAAATCCTCCTAATCCCAAACATTTGAATGGTAATGTATGTTGTAAAATGTTTCAGTTTCATTAATTGCCTCAGAACATCATTTACTCTTCCAATTTTACCATTAAAAAGCCATGAAATGAAATGAACTACTGGCAGGTTACCATTGTGACAACTTGCCCCGCTCAATGTGCATTAAATGAACTGCATGTTTATTCTTGTACAAAGACAAAGAGTGGATATTTTCAGCTGTTTTATAACCAAGACTTTAAGGTATGTGCTTATACATACTGTAGTGTGACAACTAGCCCCAGCCTCCCTTATATATTTAATGAGGTCGTTATGCATGGCTATTTTTGGCCATTTTGATATATAATATCTTCCATTACTGTCTTATGCTTCTTTATTTTGTCCTATTTCAGGATCCAGCATCGCTCATTCCTGCTCCGTCTCGACACCCTGCATGTATGGAACTCCTGCTCCTTATCACTCCCAGAATGCACTGCTGCCTCTCCAGGGGACCACAGAGATCAGAGAAATGGTGTCGTCTCTGCCCCCCATTAACACTGTGTTCATGGGGTCAACTGGAGGGCCGTCCTGACCGAAACCTTATCTGTAATTCAACATCTCTGCTGTACTCACAGAAGGTGAGACATGTTTTAGCTCATCTGTGTATCTGTTTTTCATTGCCAATTACATTGCGAAAAGACTAATTGATTTACTGAATTGTTGTTTCTTTGTGCTAACAGTTAGGATTGTGACAGGTAATGGCCCAATTATATCTTTTATTTAAGCTTTTGTAGTATATTATATAATACAGTTTCAATATTGTTCTTGATTTGGCATTCTTGTATATACTAATAAAATATATATATATAATTTTTTTGCTTTCTTTATTTCTGGAGGTCACTTGATTATTTAATAAACTACAAGCTAAATAACATCTACGCTGTGACCATCTGATATCATTTCGTAAATGTTTCTGCAAATGTTTCCATAATTAAAGAGCCTTTATTCAGCCTTTGATTTCAAATGATATCTTTCTTGGAAAAAGCATTTATCCATAAAGGACATCACTAATGCAGTCATTAAAAAGAGACAAGCATGAAAGCAGCAGAAGGACATTAATAGAGCAGACTTTGACAGCAGATGTTCAAACCTGATATAATGAAGGCCCGTTCACACCAGAGTTATTTTAGTTGTATTTATATAATATTAGTTTTTATTCATATTTTCACTTAGCTTCATTTTATATTTTCAGTTTTCAATTTTTGTTGGATTTTTAGTCATTTTTTTATGCTTTTGTCATTTATTTAATTAATTGTGTTTGTAATATTACTATTTAAGTTTAATTTATTTCCATTAAAGTTTTACTTTAGTTTTACTTCAGCTTAACCTTAGTTCAGTTAGTTGCCAAAGCAACATTTCTCATTTCCATTTCATTTATGTTTTGTATGTAAAAATTTTATTTCATTTTATTTTTGTTTTTATTTTATTTTCAATTACACAAATGTATAATAACCATGGTTCACACCAAGGAGATTTAATTGTATTAAGATTGTATTATTTAATTGCAAGATTTAATTTAAATGACATTTTAAAATATATCAAAATATAAAACAGTTACTTTGCATAGTAAAAATATTTCAAAATTGTACTGTTTTTACTGTATCAAATAAATGCAACCTTGTTGGGCATAAGAGTCTTCTTTCAAGAGCATAAAAATTTTTACCAACCCCAAACTTTTGAATAGTATATTAGTAACATAACTATATCCAGATTTTCTTGTAGTGCAAATAGACAAATAATATTACCATCATATAACATTCATTTTTAGTAAGTCATTTTAATGCTTCAACTTAAACTTAGTTTAGTTAGTTTGCCAAAGCAACATTTCTAATTTCTATTTTTTATTTCAATTAATTATTTTTAAATAGTTTTAGTTTTAGGTAATTATAAATAACTCTGGTTTACACCAAGGAGATTTCAAACAGGAAACACAATTTTGGATCAAATTTGGGTGTTATCTTCATTTTAAGAGATTAATTGATTTCTTGCATTGCTAACAATCAAGTTGATAAAGGTGTTGACTAAAACCAAGCATCCAGGCCACAAGCTGTTCATACATTGTTACTCTTGGTGTGGTTTATTCATCCCCGGGTTCTTTAAATTCAGCTTTGTTAGTCTTTGAGCAGATGGACGCTAATAAATCCATAATCAGATCGTCTGAAATGATATAATTGCATCATAATATATTTGTATGTACGGTGCTGGTGCAAACTCACATGGCTCGGATGAGGATTTCAGCATTTGTCTGTGTGCAAAGACGTGACGAGAAATGATAAAACCGGCCACATTGTGCTGGCCTTTATCTCCTCAAAGGGAAAATCCATTTCGGGCCTCGAACAGGAACAGATGGCTTGAAATGTAATGATTACAAAATCCTGACGTTAAAATAGTTTAATTACAAAGTCAATAATGCCTCCAACAATTGCCTGGGCTTTAGTGTAAAAACAACAGAAGGCAGAACGCAAACTTTGGGACAATGTTTAACCAGAACTTTGCATTAGGCAGGGAGACTCCATATGCAGCTCTGGCAGAGCAAAGATCAACAGATCCTGTGTAATTACGACTCTGTGTGTGTGTGTGTGTGTGTGTGTGTGTGTGAGAGAGAGAGAGAGAGAGAGAGAGAGAGCGAGAGATGGACTTAGTGCAGTAATGTGTGCTTAACTGACTGTCACAATCATATTTACTTCTCACGCTTTTATAATCATTAACAAACTTTCAGCTTTCAAATCTTAATTCACATCTGTAGGTTTTTTCTCAACATATTCATTGCACATATGTTTTTTTTTAAAGATGTCTCTTATGCTCACCAAAACACCAAAAATGTATTTGATTAAAAATACAGTAAAAACAATAATATTGTGAAATATTATTATAATTTAAAATAACTGTTTACTTAGTTTAGTATGTTTTAAATGTAATTTATTCCTGTGATGCAAAGCTGAATTTTCAGCATCATTACTCTAGTCTTCAGTGTCACATGATCCTTCAGAAATCATTCTAATATGCTGATTTGTTGCTCAAGAAATATTTCTTATTATTATCAATGTTAAAAACAGTTGTGCTGCTTAATATTTTTGTGGAAACTGTGATCATTTTTTTCAGAATTCTTTGATTGTATATTAAACTTAAAATAACAGTTTTTAATTTGAAGAAGAAATCTTTGATATCAAAATGTCTTTACTGTCTCTTTTGATCAATTCAATGCACCTCTGCTGAATAAAAGTATTAATTAATTTTTTTAAAAATCAGTCATTTAATTAATCAATCTGACTGACCCCAGACTGTTTACATGTAAGATGTTTTTGTATCCATTGGGTAATTTAATGTCAACTTAATGTAATTTAACATTAGATGTACATTTCTAATCAACCAGCAGGGGTCGATAAAGTTTTGAAGCCATTTCCTCTAGCTGTGGTTGTAGCATTTAGCAAGGTTTATTTGATAGCACTGAACAGTCACTGACATGAAGGATAGTGACTACTGACTGAACACTATTAGATGCTTTATTTAATTAGACATGAATAAAAATTAGGCCATGAGGGACAGATGTAGTCTAGGTCATGTATTTTTAACAATTTCAGAAAAATAGTTTTGTGATCAGCACCAAGATGCACAATACAGCCTCACTACTTTTATCCCTCACACTTTCATTTGTGTTGAATTAAATATGGCGTCTACCCTGACTAAAGTCTATTGTGCTTCATTTGTCGCAGTGGGAATGCAAGGTCAGAACGAGCACAATGCATTGTGAGATACAGAGCCAGTGCAGTGTGATCTGTTATAATGTACATTTCTGTCATGACAACTCTCAGAGGGATTGGCATGGTAATGCACATGACAATGTTAATGTATTTGGTCTTGGTGGAATAGATCTGCTACGCTGCGGCTGCTGCTGCTGTGGCAGAGCAAGTACAGAGACTTGCTACTGCCAATACATCCACAACATGCTGCTGTGAGCATGTAAGAAATACTGCTGCTGCAGATATAACATACATGAAATAACCCTCTATAGCATACACGAATCACCTCGTAGCAGATCTATACAGGTGGAGCTGGGGAAGGGGGAGGGTTTCTGAAGCACGCTGTGAAACTGCTACAACAAGCACTAGTCATATATTTGAATGTTGAGCAGCGAGCTCATTGGCTACCGATATAGGAGAGAACCAATCAGCTGTGCCATAATGATGTTATTAGGTCAGATTGAGTTAGACCTATCGGACTGTGCCATCTAGAGTTTCATGCCAGAACTCTGTATTTCACATTTCAGCAAACCTGCATATTTGTCACTTGCATATTATATCTATGCATACTGAAAATTAGCATACTATATACTGCAGAAACACTACCATTCAAAAGTTTGGGGTCTGTAAGATTTTTTGTTTAGTTTGAAAAAAAAAATAACTACTTTTATTCAGCATGGATGCATTAAACTTAACAAAAGTGACAGTAAAGTCATTTATAATGTTACAAAAGATTTCTGTTACAAATAAATGCTGCTCTTTTGAACTTTCTATTCATCAAAGAATGCTAAGAAAGAAAGAAAATCTCAGTTTCCACAAAAATATTAAGCAGCACAACTGTTTTCAACACTGATAATAAAAAGAAATGTTTCTTGAGCAGCAAATCATCATATTAGAATGATTTCTGAAGAATCATGTGACACTGAAGACTGGAGTAATGATGCTGAAAATTCAGCTTTGCATCACAGGAGTTAATTACATTTTTAATACATATTCAAAGAAAAAACATTTATCTAAATTTATAACAACATTTCAAAATACTGCTGTTTTTACTGTATTTTTGATTGAATAAATGCAGCCTTGTTGTGCTTTCATTGCTCACACAGAAAGCCTCAATGACAAGCAGCACACAACTATGCAGACGTTAACACGTTATCGCCAGGATAAACTGTGCAGTAGAAGTGTTTCCTCAACACTTGAGATTTCAGGGGTGAGAGGAAAAAGCCCTACAGCATCTATAGCAACACATCCATGAAGGAACTTTATCACTGTGTACAGTTTGCAAACGAGGCTTTTGATTAGATTTCCCATAGGGGTTTGTTGTCAGAGAACTTTCTAAATGTCAATAGCCAATGAAATGAGTAACAGAGGCCTCAAGATGGGAAACTATATATAATTTTTTTTTTTAAAAACAATCTGAATATTTTTGCATTGCTGTTGAATTACATTTTCAATGTAAAATGTATACTTAAAATTTCATTAAAAAATGAATGTTCATCAAAAAATGAAAGTTCTGTCATGTTCTAAACCTGTATGAATTTCCTTCTGCTGAACACAAAAGAAGTTGTGAAGAATGTTGGTAACCAAAGTTGATGGTAGCCATTGACTTCCTTAATATGGAAAAAAAAAATACTACTGTTGCCAACATTCTTTAAAATATCTTATTTTGTGTTCACCAGAAGAAAGAAACTCATACAGGTAAGGAGCAAGTGGAGGGTAAGTAAATAATGACAAAATTTCCATTTTTGGGTGAATGATCCTTTTAAATAAGTTTCTGTACTGACACAACTTTAGGTTGTCAGGCTATATGGGTTAAAGAAATTTGCTGAAGATTTACTTACCCTCATGCCATCCAAGATGTAGATGAGTTTGTTTCTTCGTCCAAACAGACATTTGCTCACCAATGGATCCTCTGCAGTGAATGGGTGCCGTCAGAATGAGAGTCCAAACAGCTGATAAAAACAAAACAATAATCTACAAGTAATGTGGACAAGTGAAAAGCTGCATGTTTGTAAGAAAAAAAATCCATGATTAAGGTAACCTGACCTGACATTTTGCTCTCAGTTGCATTCATTTTGGCATATGAGAGAAGAAGTGCTAACTAATTTTAGTTCTCCATCTTTTTGTCTAATTCTTGTTTTCAACTTAATGACTCTCTCTTACAGTTTTTTTCAATCGCTAACAAGCATTTACCAATACTTCAAGTACTTTTTCTAAACTCTTAACACAGCAACACACCTACATCACACAGTTAGCCAATTAGTTAATTTTCTGGCCAAAACCACATTTTGTTAAATAAATAAAAACTCTACATTTCAAAATGCTGAATACCTTTTTCTACATATACTAACTCTATCAAAACACAGCAAACACGATTCAAAATCGAGTCATTCGGTCAAAACATTGGCACTGGTTTTCTATCCAATAGGAACATACAGTCAACCATAGTGCATAGACTGTCAAAATGATAACAATTAATGGCATTACAAAAACTGCATTACTTGTCATGTCTCAGTTCTACCTGCATATAATAGACAATATAAAAATCCATAGTTTTTTGTAATTTAGCCTTCAGTTTACCTTCATCTGAAAACCATTTTACATTTTTAACATTGTGTTTTTACATTTTTACATTGTTCATTCTTGGCAACATGCTATCTAAAACTGAACTGAGTCATTACTTATAGGGTCCCCTATGCAAAAATTAAATTGGAACCTTGAACCTTCCAGTAGGTGGGGGTTGGATGTGGATGGTGCCCCCATGGTAGCTGATGCCAGTGATCAACAAAAATTCCAACATACATGGCCTTTGGTTACTATGCAAGCTTGTTTCCGTCACAGAATAAAAAAAGTAAAAACAGTAATTGTGACCTTTTTATCTCACAATTCAGACCTATATTGGAATTGTGAGTTTACGTCTTGCAATTCAGACTTTATCAGAATTGTGAGATACTGTAAATTCACAATTACAAGAAAAAAGTCAGAATTCTGAGATAAAGTCACAATTACCCACTACCCTTTATATTCCATGGCAGAAATAAGCTTAGGTTCCACATGTGTAAGGGGAAAAAACAAACAAACAAACATAAAAAATGCACAGTCTAACACACATTCTCACTCCTCTCCCTTACCTCTTCTCCTTTTTTCTGATCCAACTCCTCTACCTGCTACAACTATTCCTCTTCTTCTCCCAGGCATTATTTTTTTCTCTTTCTGATTCTTTGTGTTGTTCTGCATCCACAAAACCAATTCAAAGAGGTCTTTTTTACTCTATGTTGTTGATGTAATGGAAAGAGCTTCAAACACCTGACTATTCGTCCAGCTGAGACTGCAATCAGCTATTTCTTAATATTTCAGTGATCTGTTACTTAAAAGTGCTTCTCAGTTGTTACAATATTTTATATAGAGAGATTTTTTCAATACTTTTGAGCTGCTTTAGCAGAAGTAGAAGCTTTTTTTATATTTGGACATATCAGACCTGTACACACATTTGTCTAATATATCTGCACATATTTGCACATATTTGCACATATCAGACCTGTACATACATATTTGTCTATATTATATATTGTTTTTGCTGTTTTGTACATTGCCTATTTGTATATTTGTTTACTATTCTTTTATTATCTGTGTCCTGTCCTGTTGATGTCTCTCTGTTGCACTGTAGAGCTTCTGTCACTATAACAAATTCCTTGTATGTGTAAACATACTTGGCCAATAAAGCTCATTCTCATTCTCATTTATACTCTATTTAAGGTTTGGAACATTAGGTCTTCAATTATGACATGCTGTGTTTAAGCATTTGTAAATATAACTAAAAAGATCCATGATTTTGGTTTTGGGTAAGCTTGTATGAAAAGAAAATGTAAGCATTTTAGAAACATGGTAATTGACTTCATATTGTGTGAAAACAACACAAATTATGCTACTGGTATGGTCACAACAGACGGATGTTGTGCTAATTGTGTTTAGAGTTTTGAAAATGTGACTACAGATTGGACAAAAGGATGTTAGCAATTGAAAAAAACTGTAATGACACATGCATCATCATATCCTCTGTATGAGTAGCATTAGGTGTTAAATGCTTTATGTCCACATAGGGGCAGTGTAGTGCAGGAGATTGAAGACTAATGTCTCTCACTCTGCATCATGAACCTGTTTCATGCATTATATTCTCCGTTTTAGATGATGATGTATTTGAACACACCAAAGCCCTTTGAATCTGGTTGCACTAACATTAAATGTTAAAACATTTGTTTTAATGTTGATAGTTTTTGACTGTGCATTTCCTAATTTTTAAGGACCTTTAAAAAGCACCTTAATAAATAAATATAAAACAAAAAGCTATTATCTTTTAGTGGATCTAGAATAAAATGCCAAAAATATGTATATTTAAACAGCAGTTTTTGCTATTATGCAGTAAAAGACCCAAAGTAAATTAAATTGTGAAGAAAAATAATAAGACTTCTTTTCATTCTATTGGGGAAAAAAGTGTAAACCTCATAACATTTCATTATATTTATACTTTATCAAATCAGGTTAGAAAAATAATAAAGGAAAAGAATTTACTTTTCTTGGCAAACAAGACTGAGAGTCTAAGACTGATCGCTGACAATCAGGACTTTAAAAACTGATATCATTATCTTTACTTGGGTTGATATTTTCACAACTAATACCTGTGTGTATAAAAACTGACATCTTTTCATTGTTCTGACATCCAAGTGCTGATTATAATAATTACCTGCATTTCCTTTGTGCCTTCACAGTTTTCCCCACAGTTCTTCACAGCCAAAGGCTGTCTATCAGTTCAAAGGTTTTGACTAACAAGAAGCTCAAGAATTCCACAACTGCATGTGTCCTAACCTGGAGTGAGCAGCAGGCCGCTGTAACAGTATTTGGAGAGCATTGTGGGCATTTCTCTCATTGGTGGTAAATCTGTGGAGGAATCTCTCATGGGCTGCCTGACAGAGAAGCTCCTGCAGCACTGTAGATCAGACAGACAAACAGATAGATAGACAGACAGATAGACAGACAGATAGACAGATAGATAGATAGATAGATAGATAGATAGATAGATAGATAGATAGATAGATAGATAGATAGATAGATAGACAGATAGTGATCGAGAGACAGAGACAGAATGATAGATAGATAGATCGATAGACAGACAAATAAATATAAGTATAGAATGACAGACAGACAGACAGACAGACAGACAGACAGACAGATAGATAGATAGATAGATAGATAGATAGATAGATAGATAGACAGACAGACAGACAGATAGACAGACAGATAGATAGATAGATAGATAGACAGACAGACAGACAGACAGACAGACAGATAGATAGATAGATAGATAGATAGATAGACAGTGATCGAGAGACAGAGACAGAATGATAGATAGATAGATCGATAGACAGACAAATAAATATAAGTATAGAATGACAGACAGACAGACAGACAGACAGATAGATAGATAGATAGATAGATAGATAGATAGATAGATAGATAGATAGACAGACAGACAGACAGACAGACAGATAGATAGATAGATTTAACAAAACTAATTCTAAAGTTAAACAAGAATTTCACTTGGATGCTCAACAAAAACAAAATAAATATCTTAAGTGCATCTAGACAAAAATGACAGACGGTAATTATAACGTTCTTGCTCCACTTATTGATGTCGTTTACCTGTTCGAGGCTCACATGAAAGGGTTCTTGACCGTCATCCTCCCAAAGAACACATGCTTCAGTTTCAATGACTGACGTCAATCCGTTTCTGTCACACGCAGCATGGATGTACTGTAAATGTCAGCATGCAATTCTCTGTCGTGTCAAGGCCAGCACTGAACTTAGTGAATAATTTACCCCCAAATGGTCTTGAGAGTTGATTTGTTTGTGTCCTTTTTAATTGTTACTTCTTTTTACAACATAAATTAAAGCATTCGGCAGACACCTTTATCCAAAGCAACTTTCATTCAACAGTTTCGGTATAAGAATCAAACCTATGGCCTTGACGTTGCTAACCACGCACTATCAAGAACGCATTTTCAAGAAAAAAAATATCCCTTTAGATTTGTCATAAAACAAGATAAAGTACTTGTTCAAATAAGACTTGTTTTTCTTAAAGCTTAAGTGTATACTTTCATGTTTTTAGCTGGTATGGGAAAATGTTAATTATGTTGTTGTTTTTTTCTGCAAGATTACGTTTATCTTGCATTGTGACTTTCCTTTTACAATGTTTCACCAATGTCTTTATGGTTATCAGGTTGGCCAGAACAGCTTAACCTCTTTTGTGCACCCCCTGCTCTTTTTAAAGCAAAAATAATTGCAAATCCAGTCATTAGCTTTCTTAATCGTGCAGCGTGAACTATGCAAACACTGAGCTGCACTCCAGCTGGTTCCTCTCCTGCTTTTGCCCTGTATGATCTCCATTCGACGGAGGGTCTATTGGAGATGGAGTCTTTACACATTCATCTTTTAGCTGGGTGGAGTGAAAGGAGTCTATTCATTACATCATTTTAATTAGAGCGGGAGGTGAGACGCCCATTGAGGGCCACTTGATGCAAATGGGATGAAAGTGTCAAATGGGTGAAATCAAATGAATATGTTCCTCCACGCTCATGCCTCGGAATCAAGAAGCAAAAGATATGTGAACAACATCTTCAAATAATGTAAGTAAAAACACTATTGAAACCTAATATGCAAACATCCTCTTAGGTGTTCATATCATTTGCAGCTGACTGACTTTGATGCAGAACATGCATGAATCACATGAGGGTTTTTGTTGTTGTTCTGGGTAGCTTTTTGATATTTCGCCATTGCGTTTGACTGTGTATGTCAAGCTAAATGGATGTTCCCCATCCCCCTGTCTCTTTGTTACAGATCCTTTGCCTCACTGGCCTGTGTCAGTGTCTCTTTTGTGAGGATGTCCCATGTCTCTATGGCAGCCCAGATGAGGTTCAGTGAAGGCAAGACATGTGATGTCTGGGCGAATATGGCCAGGTGTGACGGGGCTCTTTTCAATGGGGCGGTCGAGATGTGCAAAGACAAATATCTCCCAGAAATATTAAGACAACGTTTAAAAGTAACAGTAATGCAGACTTTTTTTCTCTCTTTTTTAGAACACCTGTCCGAGAACTCCACCTAAAAATAAAAAGCTACTTTAAAATAATTAGATTATGACAAATAATATTGTATTACACAAAATATAATTTTACTATGCAATAGGCTAAGGGTTTTATTTATTGTGATTCGTTACGTAGCCAACTGACTGTAATATTATTTTATGTATGTAATATTAATATTAAGAATATTAAGAAACTGCTGACTTACGAGAAACGAAAACAGTCATGTAGTTATAATTTATTATATTACATATTATTTTAATTATTTTTATGATATATTTAACTATTTTAATTATATCTAGCATGTAATGTATATATTAATAATATATATAAAATAAATGGACAAGATTTTATTATGTTAGAAGAAACTGCTGAGAAAGGAAAATAGGACAATGGTCAGCATTTTAATTATACTTATGTACTGTGTGTGTGTATAGGCTATATGTATGTATATATATCTATATCTATATCTATATATATATATCTATATATATATATATATATATATATATATATGAGTCCGGTCTCATGAAAATACGTGTTATATTACGCCAAAAAAAAAACGAAAACTCGTGGTATTGATACGCAAAAATGGACTTTTATATGCTACGCGCGTTTTTGGCGTGCGTATAATACGCAGTTTTCGCGTACATATGATACGCATCTACACCACAACCCTAACCCTACCCCTACCCATTGCGTAGCATAGACAGGCCAAAGTCCATTTTTGCGTATCAATACCACGAGTTTTCGTTTTTATTTGGCGTACAAT
>JAFVLL020017019.1:0-28336 GCA_021397915.2 Tor tambroides
AACATATTTTTCTTAAATATATACATGCATGTGTTTGTATTTATAAATACATAATTAATATACACAGTAGACACATATAATATGTAAACAAAAACTTTTATTTTGAATGCGATTAATCGCGATTAATCGTTTGACAGCACTAAATATATATATATATGTATATATGTATATATATATGTGTATATATGTGTGTGTGTGTGTGTATATATATATATATATATATATATATATATATATTCAAGAAACACTATTCATTTTCATTAAAAATTAATAAAACCTATATAGACAAATTTTAAACAATGACAAAAACACAACAAAATTACTAAATATGCTAGTATCTCAGTGATACTAAGGGGCCGTTTACACAACACCATTTTCAACCAAAAACAGAAAACTTTTTATGTGTTTTAGCCTTTCATTTACACGACAACAACAGGGTCCTGAAACACAAACTTTTGAAAACTGGGTTCAAAGTGTAAGTTTTTTAAAACTATACCGTTACTATCTCTGTGTAAACTACAAAAATGGGAATTTGTGAAAATGGTTGTCATACATATTACATGTTCAGTCTATAGGTACAGTATGTGCGCAGGTGTGTAGTGTTTCTTTACAATGTGACATCGCCAACTACTGGCCTAGCATGCATAATACAGTGTTTTTAATTGTTTTCGCAGAGCCACTTGAACAGAGATCGTTTTGACAATGTTGTCATCTGTACTCAAACCTTTTCAGAAATGCAAAGTGAAAACTTTTCCCATTTTTAGAATATTGTTGTGTAATCATACCCTGGAATACTGTTCATGTTTCGATGAACTATCCCTTTAATTTTTTTCTCCTTTTCTCTTTTCTTTCCACCATCATCTGTCTCTAACGTTTCACTCTCAGACCGTGATCACATCACAGCCGTCTCCTCCTCACCCCAGGCCCTGCAGTCGGGTTTGGCTACAGTGAGCCGTCGCCGTGCTCAACAGGATGCCACATCCAGTGTTCAAAAACCAGGGAAGACCAACCGAGAGCGGAGAGAACAGAGGGAGAGGGGAAGTGACGGAGGAGACCGCGAGAGCCCTGACAGTCTCGAGGGCGGCAGTCAGGGCAGGGGGCGAAGGTCGAGAGATGAAAGGAGGAGACAAAGGACACAGAGCTTGCCTAGAAACACAGGACATAGCGATGAAAACATGGAGGGGAGGGTTGAAAGAGTTGGGAGAGGAAAGGAAAAAGGTAACGAGAGAAGAGAAGACAGGTCAAGAAGGAGCAAGAGTGAAGAGAGGGTGAGACAGGTGGAGAGAAAGAGGTCAAAAGACAAAAACAAGAACACACAAAACAATAACCAGAAACTTCCTGAGCCTAAACTGCAGTGGGAGGAAGACGAGGAGGAGGACGAGTGGGAAAGAGAGACAGAAGAAGAGTGGATGAGAAAGAGAGAAAGGCTGAAAGACAAAGAATGGGAGAAGGAGGAGAGAAAATCGCTTACTTCAGTGAGCGAAAGGGAAAGAGAAAATGAGGCGAATAAGGAAGTGCGTGAGTGGGAGCTGAACAAAAAAACTGAACGAGGGATTCCAGATGAATTGAACATAGAGCGACAAAGTGAAAATGGAGCAGAACCAAGTTTCCGTAATCGTCTGCCTTATTTGGGCGTCCGTGTGCTGCCTTCGGAAATTCAGCCCCGCCCACGTCAACCCTTTTCTGGCCTCTCATTGGAGCAGCCAGTAGTAGATGCTGAATTCAATCGAACCCCGTTTGCCTTCCTCACATCTGCACCTTCTGAATACGCAGAGTCCGAATCAGGAGCTAGTGTGTCTGAGTGTAGCGTTTCTGCAGCCAGTATCTCTGGTCTGTCAATGTATCTGAATGGAAGCCTTACCTTGAAAACCACACAAAGGGCCCCGGGGCCTCCCCTTCCAGGCCCCTGGCTAAAACCCTGCTCACAGAGGCTCATTAGAGAGGTTGAGAAAGGTGGAGGAACAGAAACATGATTTAAAGGCAACCATCACTATTACTATTGCGCATTCTTAGGTTTAAAGTTGCGATGAAATGGAATTAGGGACAACCTTTCGTATTTGTGGCGTACATCTGATTGAAATGGATTTTCAAAAAGAAAGAAAGGATGGGGACTTGGCAAAATATGTTGGTAATTTATTGGATGAATGCAGATATGAATGTGAGTTTGCAGTTGATTGTAAGAAAGGGGCGGAGCTTAAGTGGACGAAATCCAGTATGCGTCACCAGTAGCAGCAGTATTGACAATTAACCATTTTTTACCCGAAAAATTCTAACAGAATTTTGTTAATGTGACTGCGCCTAAAGAGTACGCTTTTTCGACTTGGCCAGTAAGCAATTTACATAAATTTACATTTATTCATTTAGCCATCGCTTTTATCCAAGGTGGCTTAAAAATGAGGAAAATAACAAGCAATCGAGCCAACAATATTCATAGTACGCAGTGCTTTAAAGTAAAGTTTAAAGTATGAAGTATTTTAATGCAGAACCATCCAGAATATGCTTGGAAACACCATTGCAAGCATCTACAGCAATGTAGCATCATGGTGGTGGTGAGTTTTGCACAGGCAAACACCACTTACAGGACATTATTATTATGGTTTGGTTTTTTCCTTCTCATTTAAGCAGGACACTCCCACTCCAGCTTGCTCTCTCAAGCCTTTCTCTCTTCTTCTCTTCCACTTTGTCCTCCATAAAGAAAGTCTGCAATTATTAACACAACGTCTTTTACTTTTGTGCCGGACTGTTTGTATAGTATTTTGACTTTGTATGCAACAAAACTATCATGTGAAGGGCCAAATATTCTCTTTATCTTTCATGCTTGAGTCCAGTTCACTTTCAGCACAGCCATTTTTCTCTTCAGTTCCACCATTTGGACTCCCTTTAATATTTAACAATGCTCCATATAAACCAGCAAATGACTATATGGTGTATGACTACATTTAATTAGCTACTAAATGATATACTAACATTCAAAAGTTTGGGGGCAGTACTTTTTTATTTTTTGATATTTCTATTCATCAAAGCATCTTGATAAAAAAAATTATATTACAGTTTCCACAAAAATATTATGCAGCACAACTGTTCTCAACATTGATAATATAAGAAATGTTACTTCAGCATCAAATCAGCATATTAGAATGATTTCTGAAGGATCATGTGACACTGAAGACTGGTGTAATGATGCTGAAAATTCAGCTTTGCATCACAAGAATAAATTACATTTTAAAATATACTCAAATAAAAGTAGGTTATTTTAAATTGCAATAATATTTCACAATATTGCTGTTTTTACTGTATTTTTGATCGACCTTGGAGAGTATAAGAAACATTATAAAAACTATAGAAACTATAAAAAAAACATTTAAAAGATCTTACCGACCTCAAACTTTTGAACGATAGTTTAACTCAAGATTTCATGTTTGAAACATTAACTTTGAATAATTTGTGCAACATTATGAAATAAGCATTATCCCAATCGTTGCTAAACAGCCTTTTGAGGATAATTGCATAATTTAGCGTTCTTCTGAATGATGTGTGTACAGTATGTAAACTTACACTGTTAAGAGGAAATATATTTGTCACACTCCCCCTGAAACCATTATTATTTGTTCATAAATTATTATATTCATTTTGTGCCCTCTGGGTCTCTGACATCTCAGGGAGCAGATATATTTTTTACTTTTTTTTTTTTTTTTTGGAGTAAGCCCCCTATACACCCTCAAAGTGACCCTTACTGTTGCCTTGATGATGAAAGGCTCTTTGCTGTCTGCTGACCTTGGCCTCTGTGACCTCAGAAATCTCAATTAAGTTCAAATTAAATATCACATGATTCATATTTTTAAAGGTTTTCCTTCTGACGTGGTTGCATGCCAAAGGGAATATAATATATTGACCCAAGACACATTTCTTGCAGCTATCAAAGTATGATTAACACAAATACAAAGATTAACTCTCAATCCAACTTCTGCAAAGAGAAATGACAGTATATATGAATTTCAGATGAAGTACCTGTGAAAACTTTAAATGAGATTTAGCTATGAAACATGAAGTGTAATTTATAGAAAGAACAAAGTAATACTTTATGAAATGGTTCTCTTACTGCTCTTGGCAGGTTTGACCTCGTCAGCCAAAAATGATTGAATGTTTGTACTGAAAATATAATTTGGACTTTGCAATATTGAGTGGCGCTGTGCCAAGCCTGCAAAACCTCTTTAGTTTAATGCAACCAGGGTCTTTATCTTTATTGATGAAAGCTTACTAGTAAACATGAGAGAGGTTGACTGTATTATGCTCTTGTTAACTGTAGCTTGTTAACTATAGATATACTGATGATATTTTAGCATTTAACCTAAAAACTGTGCCTACTATTTACCAGTTGTTTTCCTTGATTCATTTTTTGCTGATCATAAGTTCCTAATCTGTCATCAAACCAAAACACCACACGAAGTTATTCATTTTTTGTGTCATACTCTCTACCAGAACGTACGCACATTTAAAACTATGCATAAGATGTTGCCATTTTAACCCACAGCAGATAATTGGGACAGCAGTGTAATAAGTGCAGCCCCAGCAGGTCTGGGATCAGTTTGTTGAAGTCAGTCTGGTGTTGGTGGTCCACACATCTTTAAACATATCATAATATTCAGAGTTTGAGCCAATGCCACATAACAAGTCTTTCACTAACAAGTTCGACGCCTCTATATTTATTACACTACATGTTCAATCTGAAAGGTCCATTTTAAAGTCTCACATTGTCTTTATGTCCATACTAATGTCTATGGCCATATGTACCAATTGTACATAGAAATAAATATAAATATATTATAATTATATATATACATATAATAGTATGTTTATATTATGATTATATTGTTATAATCCATTGTAACCCAGATGCAGGTAACAAATTATATAAGAGTTATAATAAAGATTAATGTATCTACCTGAGATCATCTGTGGCCTGGAGTGCTTTTTCTTGCTTGCTTGTTTGTGTTTGTGTGTGTGTGTGTGTGTGTGTGTGTGTAGTGTTACATGAGGATGTAATTTCTGCCCTGAGCAGTAGATGACAGCAAAGCTATTGAAAAGTACATCATATCAGGCTTTCCTGTAGCTCAAAAAGTAGAGCATGGCGCTAGCAACGCCAAGATCATGGGTTTGATTCCCAGGGAAAGCAGGAGCTGATAAAAAAATGTATAAGCTGTAACTTGAATGCAATGTAAGTTGCTTTGGATAAAAGTGTCTGCTAAATGCATAAGTGTAAATGTATCAAGAATAGAGAAAAAACAGTATGGTAATACTAAACAGTATGGTAAAACTTGACTTTAGTAGGCTATTTGAGATTTAGTACTTGAGAAACAAAAACTACTATTACTGCTAATAATTATTTTTTATTGTTATTATTATATAATTTTAGAATAGATAATAAAATGATATTAGATACTTATTCTTAATGTTTTAATGTCAGTTTTGAAATCCAAAACATTTTTCGGTTAATACTTTAACAATACTCTAATACTGTAAAATACTGCAATGATTACTACAGTTCTATTCATTCCAACTAAGTTTCATGATTAGATTCTAAATGGTCTGTGAAAAGTGCAATGAACTAATTGCTGCATGTTGTGGCATCACTTTTTACTTAAACTGAAGGCAACAGAAAATTAAGTTTTCAATTTTAGTGGTTTATAATCTTTTTCATTCTACATTTTCCCCAGAACACCATAGTTAATTATTATTATTATTAGTTCCTGCTGGAAAATCCAGTTTAAGGTGGTAGCTTTGTTTTAAAACATGGTTTAGCTGGTTTAAGCTGTAGACCATGGAGAAACTGTTTTTGGGAAACAGTAGCTAATGACTGACCTGAACTATGACCATTTTAGATCAGCTAGAAACCAGCTACTATGCTCCTAAAACAGCTACCAGTTTAAACTGGGTTTGAATTGATTTTGTTCCAATGAAAATAACGTGAAATCACTTCCCTAATATTAATTATTTGACAATAACCGTTGTAACTGTGGTGTTTTGGCAGAGATATTGTAACCATGGTAATATAAGTAAGGCTGTTGAAGTCATTTACATATATGTTTGTGTGATTCGAGCTTCATTTGTTGAAATCTCTCTCTCTCTCGTGTACTGAAGAGATCTTGCGTGGGTAGACTGTGTGACGAGCGCAGGAAAGACTAGTTTAACGCTTCTCTGGCCGCCAGTGTCTATCGGATCTGTCAGGTGAAAAACACGCTCACGAACCTGAGCCACCGCGAGATCATCTCCAAACCATCAGCGCGCCTCAAGTGACCAGCGGTCGGTTACTTCGGGAAATACAGAAGAGCGCCAACTTTACAGCAGGTGCTCCAGCTCTTAGATTTACGCCTGGGAAAAGTCTGTTGTATGAGAGAAAACACAAATGCCGTAAATCTCAAGCGACGATGTTATTCAAACTCTACTGACGTCGAGATTAAAACAAACAAACAGACGAGCAAATTGTACGAAGAAATCGGAGAGCTCGAGATGAACTGAAAGCTACCCACGAAAATGGGTTGAAGAAAAGAAAACGCCGATAAAGAGAGGTGTAAGTAGGATTTTTAACATGTGGAGCCATATATGTACATTTTATTTTGAATATATATATATTACTGACACTGTATTGAAGAAAAAGAAGAGGAGCGCGTCATAGACTTTTAATGTTTCAATCACAAATTCCTCTTCTGCTGCCTGCATGAAGGCAGTTTACTGTGTTGAGATGTTGGACATTACATTTGTGGTTCAGTTTTATGGAATTTAACTTTTCTGTTATTGAAGAAAGCTCTTTCTTCACGTTGTTTTTACAGTATGTTGTCTATCTCAAGCTACACAGATCTTAGTGGATTTCAGGGATTAGATTTATATCTTTTTGCTGCTGTTCCCCATTTTCCACTGTGCTACCTCAGCATGTGGGAGTTGTGTGTAGCACAGCAAATCTCAAGATGACTGGATTTTATAATGTCTGGGTTTGTGGAAACAGTGATCTGTAGACTGTAATATAGACATTTATTTACATCACTTATGATTTCATGGACTCACATGGATCTTTTTGTCTGGAAAAGCTATAAGGCGATGCTCAGATCTGTCCATGTCTTTTTTTCTTTATATATCATCTTTCTTCATTAACTTGTTGAATTACAATCACTGCAGCTGAGAGGATGCAAATGATTGACCTTTAAACTCATTTGCTGTGAGCTGCGGTTACCGCCCATATTTTTTCTACAATTGAAGGATTCATGGATGAACATTAAGATGCAGTCGATGCATATAACGTTGGTGCTCTAAATGTTCTTTGCTGGTGTTTTTCAGTTGTTGAGACTCAAGTTGCAATATATAGGATAAAAGACATTTCTATCAAGTTTCTACCTTCTTTTGGCTCTTTTGTTTTATCTCCCCCCCACTGAACTTATCAGGTGGGGGGGGGAAGGGTTAAGGCCCAAACTATGGAGTCCAACCCAGACAGCCCGAGTCGGGCTGTGGAGTATCTTCTGGAGCTCAATAACATCATCGAGAACCAGGCCAAACTTCTAGAGACGCAGCGTAAACGCATTGAGGAGCTCGAAACGCAGTTAGACCGAGTCAACCAGGAAAACCAGGACCTGCGGCAGGACCGGAACCCAGGAACCGAGAATTTAACACAGAACCACAACTACAACCAGAGCTCTAAGCCCAGCCAGCCGTCATCACTACCAAACCACAATGCTGTAGGTGTCCATCAGAGCAGCAGCAGTAATATACCCTCATCCACAGTGCCTGGTCCAGCTCGACGGACCCACACCAGACTGACCCGAGGCCTGTCATGTGGGTCAGCCCCTGTCGATAAAGAGAGAGGCCGACTGGAGCGAAATGACAGCTCTGGGACCAACAACACCTCGACTCTACGGAAACGGTAAGTGCCTCATTCCCTTAGTTAAACCTCATCAGGGTAGATCCAGGTTATTGGATGTTCGTGCCTTTTGTGCAATATATAGTATTTGTGCTATATTTGTTGTGTGAGGAGAGGTTTAGATTGAGTGCTGGTATGAATTACCAAGCCTGGTCAACAAAAAAGTGCGTGACAGAGATGACAGCTGAAGCCTTGTATTTAAGTCACAAATAAGTTGATTTTGAGAATTTTTGAGACTTTTTTTTTTTTTTTACTTGAAACTTGACTTGGATTCCAGCAATTATTATATATATTATTTGATGTAATATATTTAAATTTATACATTTTTTTCAAGGAGTATTATGTTATATAATATATCATACGATTACCTCAGTTGCCCGTTTATTTACTATGGGGGACCTTTCAGAGACATTTTATATTAGAGACATTTCATATTAAACACACACTAACAAAAAGAAAAACATTCCTAAAATTGTTCAGTGTTTTTTATTGCTTGTAAATAATAATAATAATAATAGTAATAATGCATTGCATTAATAATAATAAATCAATATAAATAAAGTAGTAGTATTATCATTATTGTTATTATTTTTGTTTTTATTATTATAATGCATAATGAAATTATCATTTTTGATTCAAGTGTTACCATATATGAAATAGGAAAAAATTCATATTGAATTTATTATTATTATTATTATGTATAATGTTAAAGTGTATAGTATATATATATATCCACAGTATATATATATATATATTATATATATATTTAATTATATTATATATATATATAATTATATTTATAATTAAATATATATATATATATATATATAATTTTTGATTAAAGTGTGACCTAATAAAAATAAGAAAATATATATACAGTAAATATTAAATTGTCCTTTTACAGGATTTAAAAACTTATCCTGAGACAGAAAAATATTATTTAAAAGTATAATTACACTTAATCTTGAAAAACTTGACACTTATGAAAAAATTTTGAGGCTTGGATTCTATGTCAGAACTCATTTTTGTTTGGTTTGGGTTTATTTTGGGTGTATAAATGTAGTTTGAATAGCACGTTGTGATACACTTTATATAGAAATGAGACCTACATTTTTGTGTGAAGGAAGATGCTTTCTGTGTTTGGCAAAAGCCCAAACTGTGTTTAATTTTGTCTGAAACATTTTTGGGGGTCTTTGGTATTCAACTGAAATACCCACTTCTCTCATCGTTATTTTATTTGCTTATTTTCCTCAGGCTTTATGCTTCCTTGTTTTTCCATTTCTAAATAAGCAAACACACAGATTTTGTTGTTGGTGGGTGAAAGGTTAACTATTCTGCAGATGTTTTTTCTGCATCCTTGGGTGATCCAGGCGTCAACAAAAGCAGCAGCTACAGAGCGTCAGACTCAGCGTGTTTCTTCCTCTCTGCCTCATTGAGCTCAACCCGCTACCCAACTCATATAATTATGTTTGCTCGCTCATCGCCGGCAGCTGCACAACCCCTGTATTCTGTACTCAAGTGTCTCGAGAGCTCTCAGATCTGTTCATCTTCTGCCTCGTTCATCCTTGCTTGTCTGAAATTATCGACTAGAACAATCCATCACTCTCCTTTCACAATGTTGAATCATCGTGTTGTGAAAAAGCCAAAATAAAACTAAAATAAACCAGGCTGATTGGGGGAACACAGGTTTAGTGTTTCTCACAAGCATTCAGCGTGATGTTCAAAGTTCAGATTTGGCACTATAATTCACATCAAATGCAGTTTCTAAGCATTTCTACAGGGTTGCAGATGCCCTTTAACACTGAAAAGAAAGGTTTTTTTCACAGCTCACTGTATTCATCTACCTTTTGTCGTAGGGAGATACATGTCATAAGATGAAAGACCAGAATTGATTGACTCTAAAATATAATTTTTGTCTGATTCGCTGATCGTTGTCTGATGGTCCAACTTTTGAACAGTTTGTGTCAGTTTACAAAAAACAATTGTTTCATAACTCAAAATCATTCAAGTCCCTGTGTGGCTTTTCACTTTTCTATTTTTTTATAGAAATACATATTTAAAGTTATAAAACTAGTGTTTATCACTGATGTTTTTGTGTTTTTTATGGCTCCACCCCATTAAACAAAGTCATCCCTTACAAATTGGTTATACTCTTTCAATTCAGTAAAAAAATGGTGTAGAAACAGTTTTTACTCAGAAATTATTAGTACATTTTACAATTAATTACACAGAAACAGCAAGTATCACTGAAGTACAAAGACTAAAATATTAATAATCTTTATCTTAATCCATCTTAAACTTAATCAGTTATCTTTGTTGTATTTACAACTGTCACGCCCCTGGACTGTTTTGTTGTGTTTTGGCTCCCCATGGGTTCCCTGTGACCCAGTTTCTCCCCAGTCTGATTGTTGATTTGTTTCCAGGTGTGTCTCATCGTCCTCCCTGATTGTCCTGTGTATTTAAGGTCTTGTCCATTCAGTTAGTGTTTGTCAGGTCTACTCGTTATGTTTGTGTGTTTCCTGCCGTTTCCTTGTGGATGTACCCTGTGTTCTCTGTATTAAAGACTCGTGTTCCTCCCAGCACAGTTCGTGACAGAAGACCCGACCCAAACAGTAACCTCCGTGTGTCTACCCTCCTTTTTGTTTCCGTTTTTTTTCTCTCAGTGTTTTTGTTTCCATAGTGTTTCCCTTATGGATCCCCTCCTTCGCCCGGAATTCCTCCTCCTCCTGCTGGAGCAGGGGGAGCGATCGCTCGAGGACCATACAAGACAATTTCTTTCGTTAGCTCACTCCACCAGCTACCCAGACGACGTGTGCTGCACTTTCTATGATGCAAGCCTGAACACCGCGTGCAGAGCGCTGTCGTCCGAAGATGGTCCTCGAGCGGAATTCGCCGCCTTCGTGGAGTGGACTCCACTCCAGACCCAGAGCCCAGCCCACCATCTCCCCGCGGTGCGGAGCATCAGCCCGAGCCCACCAATGATGGAGAGCCATTTCCCTCCGCGATCTGTGAGCCAGCGCTAAGCCGAGCGACTGAGTGGATGATCGCCCCAGAAGTTGAGCCCAACCCGTCAGACCAGGTGCGAGATCCGGCGACAGTGCCCATCATGAAGGAGCAAGCCGTGGACGGTGTGAGTGCGGAGTGGAGCTCCGCCCCCTGCACCATGGCTGAGGGTGAGCTGATGATAGATCTGGGACTGCTGGACAGGAAGGGGGCATCAGATCCTCCAGTGCCCGCTCCCCGAATGTGCTCTCCAGTACCCATTCCTCGAAAATTCCCGCCCGCTCCTGCCTCCTCCACCGCTGTCGTCTGGCAGCCCCCCCGCTCGCCCTCAGCCCCCTATCTGTACGGTGCGAGCCCCGTGGGTCTGCCATCCTCCAGCGTCGCCGGGGCTGGAGTATCCCTCACCTCCGCCTCCAGCCTCCGAGGCCCGGACTCCGCCTCGGCCCGTAGACCCAGTGGCTCCACCTCGGCTCCTAGCTCCCTCGCCTCCACTGTCACCCATCGATCCACCAGCTCCACCGGGCTCCCTCGTCCCTCCGGCTCCACCTTGGTCGGGCGTCGACCCGCCATCGCCTCGGGACTCCTCTCCTCTGGCTGCGCCTTGTCGCTCCGTCCCACCGGCTCCGTTGGGCTCCTTCCTCCCTTCAGCTCCACCTGGGTCCTCAGTCGCTCCGGCTCCGCCACGGATCTCCGGACTTCCGCCTCCGCTTCGGTCGCCAAAGCCCTCAGCTCCACCCTGGACCCCCGGACCCTCGGCATCTCCCTGGCTCGTTGGCTCTCCGTCTCCGCCTCGGGCTCCTCCACCACTTGCTCCGCCGCCGTTGTACCTCCTGCTCCGGGTCCCTCCTGTCTCTTCCCTGGCTCCTCCCTCCGTCACCTCCCTGGGCTCTGTCAGCCGGCCCCCTCCAGGGTGTTCGTCCTCCTCCTGAGCCTCCGCCTTGGTTCCCACCCGTTTCCCCCCCTCTGTTGTTCCATGGTGTGAGGACGCACCTTCCAGGAGGGGGAAGTAATGTCACGCCTCTGGACTGTTTTGTTGTGTTTTGGCTCCCCATGTGTTCCCTGTGACCCAGTTTCTCCCCAGTCTGATTGTTGATTTTGTTTCCAGGTGTGTCTCATCTTCCTCCCTGATTGTCCTGTGTATTTAAGGTCTTGTCCATTCAGTTAGTGTTTGTCGGGTCTACTCGTTATATTCGTGTGTTTCCTTGTGGATGTACCCTGTGTTCTCTGAATTAAAGACTCTTGATTATACTCTACGTTTCCCTCGTGTTCCTCCCAGCACAGTTCGTGACAACAACAATTATTTTGTAGATTTACATGCAAACATTTTTCAATCAGAAACTGCCCAGTAAATTTCATAAATTACATTACAAAGAAACAACAAGTAACACATTGAATAAAATGTGAAATATTTAAGCAGAAAGACTAAAATAGTATTTTCTTGAAATGTAGTATCTGTTACTGAAGTTATTACAACTTGGAAAAATATTTTTACAGTGCGAAAGAATAATTTCACAAATCACTCAACACCAGAAGTGAATGCTAATGCTTGATGGGCTGTAATAAATGTAATCAGCACTTATTATCTGGTGGATTTCTACACTACACTTTCAACCCATTTCATGTGTTAATTTAAAATTAGTATAGGCATACCTGTATTCATTCCTACTTTTTGAAAACCAAGAAAGATTTGTTTGCAGATTCTCAGTTGGAGAAATCATTTGTTTAGTATTACAGCCAAATGGTAGCCATTGACTGACTTTCTCTGTCTCTCTCTCTCTCTCTCTCTCTCTGCATCCTCCTCCTCCTCTTCGCCTCCTCCCATGGGGTTGTTAGTCATTAGTAAGGAACACATATTAGTTATTTATGTGGGTATAAGACTGTACTGATTGGCTGGGCAGTTTGTTCCAGTACTACAGAGATCATAGCGGAGGCAGCAAATGAAATGCTTCCATTTTTGTCTAGATTTATTTGAGATCCTCTAATTAGCTCCTTCACTATGATTTTAATTATGCTTGTGCTCCTGCGTTTAGCACAATGACCTCAGATTTATGACCTCATTGGCACTTTCAAACCTGTTATAATGGCCATGCTGACTAAAGGTTTCTTTAATTTTAGGATGCTACTGCGCAATATTGTAAAAACAGATACAGATAAATGTGTAACATGCCTTTTTTATTTAGATTTCAGTAGGTTGGCAACATATACTTAGAAAGTGTCACCAAGAGCAATTTTAGGGTTGATAGGAAGCTGTTATGTTAACACTTTATTTTAAGGACCAATTCTCACTAGTAACTAATTGCTTATTAACATGCATATTACTAGCATATTGGCTGTTTATTAATACTTATAAAGCACATATTAATGCCTTATTCTGCATGACCATATTCTGCATCTTTTAATCCTACCCCATACTTAAACTAACTACCTTACTGACTATTATTAAGCAGCGAATTAGGAGTTTATTCGTAGTCAGTAGTTAGTTAATAGTGAGAACTGGAACTTACTATAAAGTGTGACCACTTTTAGTTTTATATTTTCAGTTTAATTTAATTTAATTTTAGTTAAGTTTTAATAATTTTATGTGCTTGTCATTTTTATTAGTTTTTTTTCAGTTTTAGTTTTAATAATTTTAGTACTTCAACATATTTTATTAAATTTTTGGATTTAAAGTTTTACATGTCATGTTTTATTTTATTTCAACTTATATAACAGATAGGATGCCTCTGTTTTGATTCTCTGGGGAAATATTAAAGGATCATTACACACACACACACACACACACACACACACACACACAAAACATATCATAATTTGCTCACTCTCATGTCTGCATGTCTATCCCTTTGGAACATAACAGGAGAAATTTTCAAGAATTGTACTGGTCACTCTTTTTTATACAACTATAATGAACTAGAGAATTTAAGCTTCACAAAGAATGAAGAAAAGCATAAAGTATCATAAAATAATCAAAAGTGGGTCCATTTGTGCATTATTTTCCAAGTCTTCTAAAGATAGCTTTTTGTGACAAATAGAATGACATAAGTAATTTATTCACATAATCATCCCCTTCAGTGTGCTGTTAACTCCTGTGACCTGTTCCTGAAATATGGTGCACTAGTCATATTAAGATCTACATTTTTGACACTTTTATGTGTGTGTGTGTGTGTGTGTGTGTTTTGGAGCTTGACAGCCTCAGTTTTTGTTCACTTTCATTTTAAAAAGAAACCGTTTTTTCCCCTCCCCATAGGAGTGTCATACAGTTTTGAAGGGTGAGTAAATGATGACAGAATATTCATTTTTAGGTGAATTGTTTCTTTTCCTCAATTCCAGTCTGTTGAGTTATTTTTAAGAGCACTTTTCCACCATTAAGTAGTCTTCATTTTCTTCCCCAAAGCATGAAGCATGTTATTCCTGACATCATTCTGCTTTCTGAATCTTGTCTCATCCCCTTTTCACACTCATCTCTCACAATCCCAGCATCCTCTTTTCACTGCTTCAGGTCAGAGGTCATTCTTTATTCATATATCCTCTCCGCTTTTTCCCCTTCCGTGCTCTTTTCTCCCTCTCTCTCTTTCTTTTGATTCGGTCTCTCCATTTATGAGTTCTGAGCTTTTTTTAAACTCTCTCTCCTCATGGTTTTAGGTGTCTCTCTCTCTTTTCATGTGTACCGCCCTCTCCACCCTCTCTGTGGCCAACAGATGGAGAGTCAGTGTGTGTGTTCCACCGTTTCTCTTTTAGAGTCGAACATGCTGAGAGAAGGTCTTTCTCTCTCACTCTCCATGCTCCTCCATTTTAGCTCGCTTATCTCCGTGTAGTCTTACAGTAAACGCTGTATTTGATCGTCTTTCCATTGTCATCTGACTCTCTATATCTGCATTAGGTCAGGGTTGTCCAGCAGGTGTTAATTATTGACCCATGTTGTGCTTTTGGAGTGCTTTTGATGGCTCAGACTGTGTGCCAGCCGTCTGAAGCTCTCTACTCCAGCTGACCTCTGCTGTTTGTGTCCTTTTGAATAGCCTTGAGCATTTGCAGTCAGACAACATGAAAATAAATTTGACCCTTTTCACTTAATAAACATCTCTGCTCTTGTTGTAGATGATTCATCATCTTTGTTTTCATAATTATTTATAAACTTTCTCAACCTTTGAATGGTGTTTCTGCTGACATAACCAAGAGGGGAAAAGTATTGTGATCTAATGATATCATTAGGAATCAGTCACAATGGTTGACTAGTCTTTAAATGTGTTGCCTTTAAAGCATTGCTGCTACAGCCACCACACTCAGAATACATTTTCATTTGACTGTCCATGTTCAGCACTAGCAGGCTGATCCACATTCATTGAATATGATGTGAAATCTAGCTCTGTCTGTGTGTGGTTTCAGTTCTTTTTCTGATTCCTGCTTTTCACTTTAAAATGCTTGCAATGTAGAGTCCACTTTTTCAGTGGCCTTGCTTCCAGAAGTATTTTTCCCATTCATGTTTCATATAGGGATTTGAAAAAAAGCCAAAGAGTTATAAAGTTACAGAGTTATAAGAAATTAACCAAACCAACCAGGTATAGATTCGATTAAATTCGATTTGAAGCAAAAATGTATTTGAAAATCAGAGAGAAAGATAAAGGTGCAAGACTATGTACTTTCATGAAGTATGATGGATAAATAGGCTATATAACTATTTAAAGATGTTGATTATGTTTATAGAAACAATATATTGTGTTTAATTCAAAATAAACATATACACACAAACATTTGATTAATTTGAGAGTGTAGGAAGACTGATTCTGTTACATCATTTGCTGTGCTTCATAGGAGTGGGCAGGGAATTCTGTTGTTAAACATTATTTAAAAAATAAGTTGAAATAATGCAGACTTATGACTTCAATGATGCATATATCATTGACTAACTTCCTCTGAGCTCACAGTAGTTCTGTCTTTAAAGGGGTCATGAACTTAGAATGTTATCAAGATTTTTACATCAAAAACATCATAATTTAGAAGTAATAAGCTATTTTCTGTCCTGTTTTTAACCCCCCTCATCAGAACGCTCTGTTTGAATAGGATTGTAGACTCAGAAGTAAATGCCCACTCCTGTGACTGGCTAATAGTTGTGTATGTTTGACAGCATACAGTCCTCATAGATGGATGCTGCTGTGATTTAGGTCAAAAACGCATAAATAACTCAAGCAATAGTGACAATGTAATGAAAACAGTTACAGTACAGTTACATTACTGTCGGATCCAGTATAGTCATCACAGCATCATCTTTTAGTTTCAATCTGGTGTCTGGATGGTTGGATTGAATTTACATGCACAATGTTAGGTTCCACTTTATATTAGATCGCTTTAACTACTAAAAATTAATTGTTTGGTGCAATTTGTGTTCATGTAGAACATTTGCTGCTATTAAGGTGGAATACAGGTAAGGTTATGGGCAAGTTTTGTGGTATGGTTATGTTTAACAGTGGGTTACGGGGTAGAGGGAGGGTCAGCAGTGTAATTATAGATGTAATTACAGAAATGAATTACAAATATAATAACATGCGGTTACATTTTATTTTAAGGTGTCCTTGTTACAGTGTAATTATACATTTAAGTACTGAGTCGTATTAATTAACTTATTACTTACTATATGGTTAGGGTTTGGCTTAGGGTTACTTTCATGTAATTATACACAATTTATTGTTATTACAATAGTAAGTATATGTAACATGTAACAAGGACACCTTAAAATAAAGTGTTAATATAATAATTAATTTAAATGTTATACAGTATTATAAAGTATTTAAAATAGTAAAATACATTAAATACAATTACATGTAATTATGGTTCAAGTACACAGCTGAGGTCTTAAATCATAGTTTAATGTGATTACATTTACATTCATGCATTTTGCTTTCACCCACAGGAAAGTACATTTTTGTTTGTGTGTTCCAATAACATTTATTTATTATTTTTTGTCAGTTCAAACATTTCTTTTTGCTTTGCATGTTTATTACTTTTTACTGGTGTGAAAATCACAAATTTATGTGCAGAGTTGGACCTGTCAGTGCAAAGCCAGACATTGCATAAATAATGGAAATCAATGCTAAATCATTGGCTGCTCTTTAAAAGGTTAACAGCAAACAGGGTCAGGGTCATGTTGAAGTTGTTTCAACTTTAAGAACCATGTTAACACATGTTAAAACATGCAGTGCTGCGCTCTGGGTGACGCTTCACTACATATATTTCAGTGCACTGGGAAATGTTGACATGAGTCTTGTAAAAGGGCCTTTACACAACTCAGATTTGCTATTGGAAACAGAACGAGAGCTTCTAGTTGCAGCAAATCTAGTCATCAATGCTAATTTATTAAGATCATATTTTAGTGTTATTTAATTCATTTTTTTAAAAATAGCATCTGAGTCACATGATTACACATTAAATTGATTCTCTAAACAGAGAGGAGCATGTTCATGTAATTATGCCTATCACGGTGCTTCAGGTGTATAAATAGCTGATTATCTCACGTTTACTGCCAGTTCTTAATGCCAACCTCCCAACGCCTGTTCATTATTCAGCAACAAACCACCTTGATGAGCGACAGTGTGAACTACTCTGGTCTGCAGAGCTAAGCCAATCATAACAGAGATTATTTACACAGAGGGTTACACTTTATTTGAATGTATCCTTGAATGTATTATACATCTAGGTTTTGAGTAATATTACATGCACTTGCTATAAGTTGCATGTAATTATTCATAATTTACTGTTAATTTACTGTTAAGTCTATATTAAGTACACTTAATGTGCAATAAGGACACTGTCAAATAAAGTGTAACCACCTAGAATAATATTCAAGTTGCAGAAGTAAAATCAGCAGTTTTAGTTCTAAAGGATCAGATAGTGGAAAATGTACAAAACTAAATGACTAAAAAACAATGTTTTGGTGCATGAAACCATGACTAAGTGTAATTTGTGAATATATCATAATGCAGCATATGGAGCATTTCTGTTTGACATTTTGAGTGCACTATATTTACTCTCAGGGAGGGGTTCGCACCACAGGTAACTCATCACAGCTGGTGTGGATATTTAGTTTTACTCTGCATTTAAGTTCACATGATTTCATTTAATACCACATGAACAGTAGCGTGAACGATTATCAGCCTTTTTTTCACTTGAACGTGCTATTAATGGCAACCAATTTTCCACAGTCACATTTATATTGTACTATGTAATTCAGCTTGATTCTGCATGTGGGTAGTTATAATGTGTCCATGGACTTTATTTTTAAATGCATTTATCTTGTGTCTTGTCACAGTGTTTTTGTACCAGCTTTTTTCTTCACTGGTTCGTTTTAAATGGTCACAAATGAATTTTTTCAGAGGAAAAAATATTTCATGTTTCTTCTCAATATGGGTTCATAAAACATGCATGCATGCTAATTTTAAAACAATTAGCAAAATGCTGTTTAAAATAGTATGTCACACCACAGGATATGTCAACTTCTCAAAAGTATGTGAAGTCAACTGGAAATGTGCAGTAAATGGAAAGAACGAGTGAGTGCAAGAAGTAAAAGTGCGTTTGACTCACCTGTATGTCAGACATCCTTTAAGGGAGTCCGACACACGGAGTATGAGAGTGTTTAATTAGTGTGACCTGAGTGTAATTACAATGAGCCAAGGGTGTTAATTACTGCTGTGATCTTTATTTATGTAACTTTTGTCTACTTGATATGACATTCAGCTATACCTTCATTTATTTTGACCTATCATGGATGGGCAAACAAGACTTTTGGGTTATTTTAAGGTGTCCTTGTTACAGTGTAATTATACATTTAAGTAGTAAGAAATAATAATTAACAACATGTACTTACTGTATGGTTAGGGTTAGGATTAGGGTTTGGCTTAGAGTTACTTGCATGTAATTATGCATAATTAAGTATAATTAGTAATAGTAAGTACATATAACGTGTAACAAGGACACCTTAAAATAAAGCATGACAGACTTTTGTCTTATCTATTGAGCTGTTGTTTATGTTTATGCATTTAGCAGATGCTTTTATCCAAAATGACTTGCACTAAGGAGGCAGTCGCATGAGAAGTGTTCAAAATATTGTCCCTACTTAATGCATTTTGGTCTCCTTTATTGTCCGCCAGGCAAAAATCTATTAGAAAAGTTATAACATACCTTGCAAGTGACACAACATTGATGTTGTAGTACAAATAGTGTGGGAGGACTCATGCACACGTTTAATACTTAAGGTTAATGAATATTACAGGTAACAGTGTAAATGTGCCCACATATTCTGTGCTGAAGGCATTGATCTATTGTTATTTTCCAACTCTTAGTGAACTGAAAGAAGCTTAATTACCCAACACTGTTTTCATTTCATACATTTGCATAATTATGGTTTATTTTCATTTTGGCATTACTGTTTCCTAATGCTGCGCTCACAGCAGGTCAGTTATGCAAGATCTTAGCATGGAGCTAACAATCACCAGCAGAAACTCTCACAATACACCAGGGAAGACAAGTTGACAGGATTTGCTCTTTAGGCTTGAGTCTATGTCTTCGAATTTGCTATTTTTATGATAGTTTCTTCCCCCCCTATCTGTCTCTGGCCCTCTCACACATACACACAAACACAAACCTGTCCTATCTTGATTTATTGAATGTGCCTGGGCAGTTTAATCATTAAATATAATGTATTATCAGATAGGAAAAGGCTTTGTTTTATTACAGTATCAAAGAATAGCTCTGTCCTTTTCCTCTTCCATCTCTTTCCATGTGTGTGTACTGAAGCAATGACTCAGAGTAGAAAAAGAAATCACGTTTTCTGTTATACCCCACTGTCCTTCTTCCTTTATCTCTCCTCCATCTATGCCTTATCTTTTCTTTTTACACTCAAACAGTTCAGCTACAATGTACTTAAATAGATTTTCCAAGTTGTGTATGCCTGTGCAAAACTCATTGCCACAATGCTTTACTATATGATTGCTGGGTGTTCTGGTCCCGTTACTTAAATAAAAGTTGCCTATCATCTGGATTTATTATATTATATTCCCTAGAAATGGCTTTGGTTCCTCTTTCAGTGTAAGTATATGGGATTTTAGCCTGTTTTCACATCACCTCTCCTCAATAAGCCACACAGTTTGAGGTGTCATTCATGTCAGTAGTGCAAACAGTGTGAGATGAGTGTGTTCAGAGCTACTGGATGGGTTTAGTGTGGCTCTGAGGGACACAATACAAAGATTTAGACAGTTCTCGCTTAGTCATCGTTCAGTAGGGGTTTGTTAGTAATGTGTTGCTATGTGTGTTTGCCATACATGAGAAAAGTTCAAATTAAGTTTAGTCAGTGTGAGTAGCTTTAGAGTTAAAAACCATTTTAAAGCATCTTTAATGTAAACTGGAGCTGTTGCAGTGATGCAGCTCTTGGTTGTGTTATGTCTAGACTTCTGTGAAAAACTATCGGTAATAATGCACTTGCTTTATGGGGAACACATTAAAACACAAGTACTTTTTGTTCCCATTTCCCTGCTGTGAGGGACAGAAATACAGTCAGCTCATTGTGTTGTACTGCAGTGTACCTGGTTGTCAATCATTCAGCCTTTCAGAATTGTTCAAAATGTTTTTGTCATAAATGTCAGATAATTCTGCATAGTGCAGATTTTAAATGGAATTTTATTTGCATAACATTCTTGTAAATGATTACTGATCAGAGAAGAGTCTGTTTGATGTAAGCTTCTAATGAATGTAACGAGTTGGATAGAAAAGGCCATTAATGAATCTACCATCCATAATATATTTTTTATTTATTAAATCAAATACTACCATTCAAAAGTTTGGAATTGGTAAGAGTTTTAAATGTTCTTAAAAGAAGTCTCTAAGGCTGCATTTATTTGATTAAAAATACAGAAATATCTGTAATATTGTGAAATATTATTACCATTTAAAATAACTATTTTAAAATATTTTAAAATGTAATTTATTCCTGTGATGTACTGTAAAGCTGAATTTTCAGCATCATTACTGCAGTCTTCAGTGTCACGTGATGCTTCAGAAATCATTCTAATATGCTGATTTGCTGCTCAAGAAACTTTTCTTGTTATTATCGATGTACGATGTTCAAAATACCTAGATGAATAGAAATTTCAAAAGAACAGCCTTTATTTGGAATAGAAATCCTTTGTAACAAATTTCTTTACTGTAACTTTTAATCAATTCAGGGCATCCTCGCTTATTGAAAGTATCAATATCTAAGAAAAATTCAAATCTTATTAACCCCAGTTGTTTAAAAATGACTGCATATTTGTTATTAAATGATAGTACATTGCAGCAATCATTTACATAATTTGTCTTTTATTTAAATTTATATTGTAAACCATAAACAGCTGGTTTAAACAAGATAATTAACTAAAATAATTACAATAGAAAATATGTCAAATGCACATCTATATTCTTACCATAAATTGAGCTTGTATTAAACGGATAAACGGAATAATTAGTGCAGTGTTTATAATTGACATAAAGTTGGATGATTTCTGATGTGTTCTATGGATTACATAAATGAGTACACTGTAAAAAAAATTCCGTAAAATTTACGGTAAAAAACTGGCAGCTGTGGTTGCCAGAATTCTACCGTAAAAAATACGGTAACAACGTTTTAGGTTTTACAGTTTTAACTTAAATTTACAGTTAAATACCGTAATTTCTTTAACTGATATAATGTTAATATACCAACCTATTAAAGTACTGAAATCTGTTTTGTACCTTTGAAATACACTGATAACCACTAAATGCAGGTGGTGATGAGAAAGTCACATGATGAACCAAAGCCCATCACAAGCAGCTTTTAAATAATAGCATATATAGAAGGTGCACAGTGTCATTCACACAAGCACTAAACACCATCATGATGAGACTCATTAAACTGAAATATGCTATAAACATTAATTTAACAACATTAGATGTAACATACAACCCTAATAAACATAACTGATAAGAAAAAACTAAGAAGAAACAGTTATTTCAAAGAAAAAACGTCAAATTCAAACAGAATTTGAAATGTAACGCAGGGAATTCTGGGAACGTCAGTTTACAGTTTTTCCCTGTAAATTTTACAGGAACTTTCCGTTAACCATTTAACAGGTTTTTACTGTAGCATTTTCACAGTTTTTTACCGTTAAAATCACGATCATTTTTTACAGTGTAGATCGCACTGTGAATATATCCTATCTGCCACACAATTCCTGTGTATTCTCTTCTAAAACAATGATAATTTTGTAGTAAACTAATAAAGTTTTCTGCAAAATGATTATGTCTTGGCAAACAGGATAAAGATGTAGCAGCCAGGCAGTCAGTTTATTATATTTTGAACTGTTCCCACACAAAAGCTGTTTATTCAGCTTCTCCATTGACTTCCTTTCAAACAGGTCTCATGGTTGATCGTTCCAAGATAGCAGATGACAGGTGTGTTTAATCAGAGTTGAGACTGATCTCCACAGGACAGCTCTCTTCAGGACCTTGGATAGCGAATAGGACCTTAAAACAATACAACACAATAAACAGATAGTACAATATTGAATCCAATATTAAAGCTTGTGGAATCCACTCATAAAATGAGATGGGCAGATGTTGTTAAAGACTGCATTAAACATTAATCCATGCCCCAGGGTCGAACTTTTGTCTTCTGTTCACTTATTTATTTCTTTATTTTCTTGAAGAGTATCTTTAGACGGCGTCCCTGGAGAGCGAGCGTGCTGTGGGGTCAGGTTTTTGTTGGCTGTGATGATGTAATCTCATGCTTGGAGCGATGCAATCGTGCCAGGCCTGTGTGGCTCTTTTTACCTCATGGCAAATAAACAGGAGCATTTAACATGGGCTGAACCAATGGAGAGAGTGAGGGTGAACTGGACTGTCACACAATAGTTTGTCCTGTATTGACTCATGGCTGAGTGGCTGTTAACGAGAGAGAGAGAAAGAGAGAGATGGAGGATAAATATTAGACGTGGTACCGTCCCTCCTGGTTATTTGAGTGCACTCTCACCTTGCATATTATATAAGCCTTGCATTTATTTATTAATTTATTTCTCTATTTTTTGCGAACTGCCTTTTGCTCACACGCACTCGCACACACGGGCTTCTGCGCATTACTCAAATAGCCCAAAGTGGCATTTCTTGCCAGAGATGTCCAACTCAAACCAAGTTTCTGCATGTATGCATTTATCTGTGTGGGTGTGAGTGATCCGTTCTGTGTGTTTTGTGTGCTGTTTATTTATATACAGCAGGGGTATTCATTTAAATGTACAAGAGGTCTCTAAATGTCCTTCCCACCAGAGGTTAGAATAATTAACGGTCCCAAAATAACTTACACAGATGAAGGAATTAGTATGTTATGTGGCTGTGAAGTTAAATAAGCAATGTTTTCAGATGGTAGCCATAATATTCTGTAAAAGTAAATAATGAATTCTAAATAGTCAGATTCTCACTTAGGTATTGCATTCTTTTCCAATATAGAATTACTATTTCATGTTCATTTAAAATGATTTGTATAACGTTTTTTTTAAATAATTCCTTTGAAACCTTGTGAAAAAGAAGCATGCTAACTTGTACCGAATGTGCACTTGTAGTATACTTCAAATCTTAATATATATATATATATATATATATATATATAGTACTTTCAGAAATTATAATAATAGTAAAACAAATGACCACTAAAGTGCACTTAAAAAGAGTACACTTCTATGAATATGTTTATAAGCACACTTATGTTGACTAACATACTAAAGTGCATGTTAAGTGCTTAATTATAATTTTAAGTGTTTTAAACAATATTACATTTAAAGTTAATATATTTTAAACGTACTAAATTGCAACTTTATTTTTACAGATGTGTAATTATAATTATATTTACATGGCATACAAGTGTCAACAGAAATTACATTAAAGTATATTTTAGTTTAGCATAAATGCTTGTAAGTACAATGAGCAGTACACTTTAACCACATTTCAAAGACAATAGAAGTACAGTATTTATAAAATTACACATGAAGATGTGCTTAAGTCTTACTTAAGTAGGTCAAAAAAAGTTCAGGTAATTGCATTCATTTGTATATTAGTTTAAAGGACAATACATTTTCATTTAACTTCAGTTAACATGTAGTGTGTGGAAACCATTATATTCAGTTATTTCCATAGTCATTTTTTAAAAAGTATGATAAAGTATACTTCTTTTTTTTTCCGAAGGGAAAGCATGTATAAAGAGAAAAGAATAGTGCCTTACAAAGTAATAGTACTCTTTAAAAAAGTGCTTTGAAAACATTTTTACAGAGAACAAACTACATTACTAGATAATTATAATTAGTGTTTCTTTCACATGAGTGGTCACAATTTAGCTGTTTGCACAAAGTAGCTGACTCTAAAAGCTCTATACTGTACCAGTGTTGTTCAGCCATTCAGCGTGCATGTTTGATGTCCGCTGTGCAAGAAAATCAACAAGAAACATCTAACTGATCATTTGATTCATATTAATGCATTGTGAAACGTATCTTTCCACAAGGCTTTATGCTGTTTTAGATGTACCACTTGTCCATCTGGAGAAAAACCTGCTGTGGATAATTATATGCATGTATGATATGTGATTCAGTGATTTACCGTCAGGGAGAAACCACCCTTGCATCTGGAACCAATATGTATAGACTCACACGCATATGTAAAGCACTTCATATTTTAATATTAATGACACTGTATTTTATTTTTTGAGTTGTAATCACATGTATCTTGGTTGGAAAGTATAAAAATCAATTCCATTGCCTGTTTAACTGCTCAGCCTGTCAGAACATCAGAGTTCACAAGTCAAGCCAGAGTTTATGTGTTCAAAAGCACGTGTGTGTTTTCCCATACACACGGTTGCTCTCAAATCAAAGCAGTTTTCAATTTAGTCTATTCTAATTCCATAAAAGCAATTTTCACACATGAAAAGCAGATCGTTGTACGAACAATATCGTTGCTGTGGAAACTGAAGATTCCCGCAGGCTGTTCATAGGGTTCGAGCCACCCTTCCGCCCCCTGCCTCCTACCCACAGACGCTTCTCAGAGCGAGTGTGTATGTGTGTGTTTGTGCATGTGCGTGTGAGAGCATCCTCTTCACCTCTGCTCAGAGATGGATTACTCATTCACATCTTTCAAACGCTTCTTGTGTAACCAGTGATGACAACTTTGCTTTACAGAATGACTTGCAAAATAGGGAGCGCTCCAAAGCCAGATGTTCCTGTATACCAAAAAAATATGCTCCGCTTTGAAGTACTGTCCACCAGATTGTTAGTAATGGTGACTAAAACGTTTTTCAAAGTTCTCTGAGGAATATTAAACCTTATTATTCTTCATATTCCTTTGAAGACACTGTAAATAGAAATTAAGCATTTACAAGCACTTAATAAAGGTAGTTTTAGGCAATGAAGAATAATATGAATATTTATCCCTCTATAAAATATTAATACAGTAATATCCGTACTTTAAGTTGAAGTGCCTCAGTTTCTAGTTACAGCTTGTAGAAAGAACTGCAGGTATTACCTAAAAGTCCAATTCAAACTAGATTAGCATGTTCTGAAGGTAATATCAGCGTTTGCAGGCAATATTGAAGTATTAGGTGAGCTTAGGTTTTACACTTGGTTTTGTGTCAATGAAATGCCTCACATGAACCGCCTAAAATTTCACTTTAATTTTAAATGTGTGCAAGAATCAACATATTTACTTTGAATTCAGACATAGAATTTAGAATTACCTGCAATTCATTGCATGAAAAAACACAGTATGCAAATGTTTTAAGAGGAATATAGAAAGAATATATTATTATAATAATCTGTGGATCTACATACCCTCCACTTTGCATTATTACATAAATTTAATTTATTCATAATATTTTTGGATATTGTGAACACAGGGGAAATAAACCATCTGAAATTGGACTTTCAGGGTTAATGTGGTAACATTAATTCATGCCACATGGTGAAGGTTTTTATATTTAATTTATTCCTTTTTTTTTTTTTTTTTCTTGAAGAATGACTTTTTAGAAAATGTGTAGACCCCTTTTAAATGACATGAGAGGTGGGTATGGGGTATCAGTAAGAAACCTTGTATCTTAAGAAAAATTTGACCTTGTTTTTAAATGCACGTTCCTGGTCTTATTGTGCAGTTCATCAGTGCACATGGAATATGTCACATTACAAAAGTTAAATGGGTTGCAAATAGCATTCATGGTGACTTTAATATGTATATTTCTCCTGCATGTAAATAGTGGTTGATGGCAGTAATCACCTCAGTTTCTGGTCACAGCTGGTTTAAAGTGCAAGGACCTTTTTGAAAGTTTCAGAAACACTAAACAAAGCTGTTAATGGAGTGGACTAATGACTAAGGGAGGCTGATTCTCCCGCCGCTGCAGGAACGCAGAGACACATACAGTTACATAGAGAGAGAAAAAAGCCATTCTCACCCATTCCTATATAGAGCCAAAAGCTCTGTAATTTTCATATGTGCGATGTCAACCTTTCACCTAATAAACATGACATGCTTTCACACTGAAAAATGTTATGAGAGTCCCTCTACTCTAGCAACTGCTGTAATCACTTTTCTAGATGCTCTAAACTGTGGGTCTGCATTGCAGTAATGCATGATAATAACACAGTCTTCTCATTCTGTAATCTGTAAGCTGTTTTTTTTTTTTGTCATATGCCATTTGATTGATTACTCCATTCTGCATGTAGGGAAATTACACGATCACATTTTTTCATTTTCAACAGCTGCTACTTTCATTCCAGTAGGTCTCATTTCATTCAAGTTCATGTATGTATCAAGTATTAAATTTGGCATGAAATGAAAATTCTCCTTATCAACAGTTGCAAGAAAATGTTTGTGAACCCATTGGAGTGGGTTGGTTTTCTGCATTAATTGGTCATTAAATTATTTGATTTTCATCCAGTGACAAGTAACACAATATGCTTAAGCTAGCAACCCACAAACAATTGTAAACTGATTATAATGCTCAATAAGGAAACGTAATGCATTAAGAGCCAGGGGTGAGAACTTTTTGAACAGAATGATTAAAGTAAATTATACTTATTTTTAACTTACTTCTGGGAAACATGTAAGTATCTTCTGTAGCAAGGACAGTACTAAATGAACAAACAAACAAAAATAAATAAATAAATACACCCCCCAGCTTTTAATGCATTGTTTCCTTCTAAAGTCCATCAGTCATCCTCAGTATGAAAAGAAGAATCTCAAAATGCTGGAAAACCAAAGAATGTGCAGGACTTGGAGGATTTTTTAGCTCAAGCACAATGTGTTTGTCTGTACATGCATGTGACCTTAATGATGATCTGATGAAATTTTATGGCAAATTAAAAACAAATCTTGTGTATTTGCATGTGGCACTGCAAGCCCAAGGAGGAGTATGCTAGGGTGATAGCATCCACTAACCACCTGGAAATTCTTTGCTTCGTAACAGGGCGACCCTTAGCGCGGTTACCGAAGCTAACAAAAAGCTGTTCTGATCTCCTGTATGAGGCAGAACGCTCGATATATACCCTCAGGGCCCTGACGGGGCAGAGCAGGGACAATTCCTGGTCATCCGTCGAGGGGGAAAGCGCAGAAAGCGCTATGACCTGGGCTCTGAACGGAGTGGAGAGCACCTTAGGTACATAACCCAGCCTTAGTTTCAGGACGACCTTGGAGTCGTTAGGCCCGAATTCCAGGCAAGCAGGGTTGATGGAAAGGGCCTGCGGGTCTCCTACTTGCTTAACTGACGCCAGTGCTAACAGCAGAGCGGTTTTAAACGAGAGTGATCTGAGGCTCGCGGATTGCAATGGTTCAAACGGTTCGAGACGAGGCCGCACTGGTGATTTATATATGACACCACGGATCTGCTGTCTGAGCGTATTAGCACATGGTGTCCCCTTATGTACGGCAGGAAGAACTGACAGGCACGGCACACTGCTAGCATCTCTAGGCAGTTGATGTGCAGACCCGACTCCTCTTCGGACCAAAGACCGAAGGTCGGTTTGCCCTCGCACAGTGCTCCCCAACCCTTGTTGCAAGCGTCTGTCGTGACAACCTTCCTTCTGTGCGCCGTGTCTAAGATCACACCATGCTTCAGCCAGAGGGGGTCCTTCCAACGGGTCAGGGCTGATACACAGGCCCGATTCACCGTGATGCGATGGCGACCGTGACGCCAAGCCGCAGATGGAACCCTCTGCTTCGGCCAGTGCTGGATGGGCCGCATGTGAAGCAGGCCCAACTGAAGTACTGGCGAAGCTGCTGCCATAAGGCCCAGCATTTTCTGGAAAGCCTTGAGTGGGTGGACGGTCCCTTCCTTGAGGAGGCTGCGCGGGGCTGAATAGTCATGGCTCGTTCCGCTGAGACAGTTGCTGTCATCAGTCGATAACT
>JAFVLL020017021.1:0-19656 GCA_021397915.2 Tor tambroides
TACTCGAAATTGGTGCTCTGCGTTTAACCCATCCAAGTGCACACACACAGCAGTGAGTAGTGAACAAATGCGCGCGCACACACACACACACACACTGTGAACACACACCCAGAGCAGTGAGCAGCCATTGCTCCAGCACCCGGGGAGCAATTAGGGGTTCAGTGCCTTGCTCAAGGGCACCTCAGTCGTGGTATCGAAGGTGTTGAGAGCGCTGTTCATTCACAATCCTCACCTTCAATTCCTGCTGGTGCGAGAATCAAACCAGCAACCTTCTGGTTACAAGCCCAACTCTCTAACCATTAGGCCACAACTGCCCCATAACTGTTTCTCTAAGAAAGCAAAAACATAAAGAGGAGACCAAACCGACACTTTTGTTGAAGTCTGTTGCTGATCAGATTTCATATGTCTTCTCTAGAGTTTTAGATGAGATCTCATCAGTCCTAAACTGTTTTAAACTCAATTTAGCCAATTTCTGTTATCAAAAGTCAAAGATCTCAATATAAACTCACATATTTCACATCAAATTCTCCCTGATCAAATCTCAGCTATGCCATCCTTGCTAATTTAACAGAAGTCAACAGCTGTCACACTTTTTATTTTCCGGACAGAATTTTACATGTTGATACATGACACAAAACAGATGAAAGAGCAACATCTGAGCAATACAGTGTTCCTCCTGTGCAGTATGAAACCTGACAAAACCTCCACTGATACAAAAGCATAAAAGCAGCTATGTTCACTTGCTATAACAAGTCTGGGTGCTAAACCAATAGTCATTGCGTGCTGTAAATGTGGATCCTCAAACTGTGTGTGAACAGGTGATTTGAGAGCCGTAAAGATCAACCCCTGCGGATGAGCGCCGCGTCTTTATTTACCCGCAGCTAAATTTCACACAAACACGCACACACTGATATGAGATCATTTAGCACTGAATAACGGCTAGGCGTTTCTTTCATTTTGAGACTTCGGTGTAACTTAAGTGTCTGCAAAGGTTCCCTGGTGTGTAATGTGGAGTTGTTCTTGTGTGTGTTTTTGTTCACGAGTGCAGTTATTAACTCCTGTTTAGAGAAAAACACAACCCTGCTCCACTATCATCCAGCGGCTGAGCTCAATCCTGATTGGTTAACGAGGCCACAGTCAAACCGAATGAATCAAATCCATTGATCAGAAATACATTTTATGCTTCCATGAGCAATACTGAGATTTTAAGGATCAAAGAGCTTGTTAACCCAGTGGTTAGACTGTGCTGGATCTTACATGGAGAAACTGTACGATTTTAAACATGTCAATAATGTCACCAAAGCTGCTAATGAACTTTGCACATCTGATCTAGTGTGTGTGTCTTTACATTGAGGACAATCCACTGTTATTTCAGATTAGAAATGTCTGAATGAGATAAATATGAGTCTTATGCATCATAGCCATTGGTTGTCTGAATGTAGCTGCAATAGCAGATGATGTCCAATAGAGGCCAGTCTCTCTGTATTAGTGCATATGAGCAGAAAACATAACAGCAGCATTTTAAATATACAGATAAATACACTACACTGTTCAAAAGTTTGTGGTCAGTAAGATTTTAAAAATACTTTAATTCAGCAAGGACACATTAAATTGATCAATACAGATGTCAGAAAAACATATAAATGTATTTTAATATTTTTCAAATAAATGCAGTTCTTTTGGACTTTCTATTCCTCAAACAATCTTGAAAAAAAAAACATGGTTTCCACAAAGATATCAATATTATGATAATAAGAATAGTTTAAACAGTAACAGTTTAAAATGCTTTAAAACAGCTTTGCCATCAAAGGAATGAATTACATTTTAAAATATATTCAAATAGAAAACAGTAATTTAAAATTTTGAATAATATGTCGCAATTGATTAAGTAAATGCAGCTTTGGTGAGCAGACGAGACTTTAAAAACTACAAAATCTTACCAAATATTAGTGTATTGTTAATATTTAATCAGTATATTCAATAGGATATATTAACGTACTTATTTGATTTATACAAATGTATTGTATTTATATAATCATATTATGTATTAAAATGCATAATATATTAATAAAATAAAATATTAAGCATTTAAGGTCCATTTTTTGTGGTCATCCTCATGATTAAATTATTTAGCATATAGTTATACAGAGAAATATATTTAGGATATGAAGTATCCTAAAAATAATCAATGATTTAAAAACAATTACATTCAACAAAAATTGGCTTTTAAAATTTTAGATGCAAGACATCAAAGTCCAGTTTTACAACAAAACATTAAATATCTTTGAAATCCTTAAATACTATGAAGTACAAACTCATTCCGGTCTTACAGGCCAACCGTCCTGAGGTAAATTTGCTCATTATCTCTCAAGCCCTTGTAAGTATGTTGATGAATATCACACATTGCTTTTCACTTAATAGCTCTTAGATGTCATTTTCAGTATTGGCAGTAGGTGGCAGGATCCATACATTGATTTAATATGGTCATCTCATTCTGACCAACACACTGTCCTAAGGCCTGACAGAACCTCCATGTGAAAACAAATACAGTACATGCCTTATTAAAGTCAATATACCGTATGTCAGATATATATAGTGCTTACTGTTTAGCGTACAATCACTCAGCAGAAAAACAGTGAATAAAAATATAAGAAATATATTACACTCTCCCTTATTTACCCCTAAATGCTACATCCCAGCTAACAAAAGTATGTTCTAAAAATATTTTGCTAATGTTCCTATTAAGTGCTAAACAAAAGATGTTTTAAAAACATTTTCTCTTGGTTAAGCAAATGTTATCATTTTGCAAATGTCACTTTTGAATGTTCTCTGAAACAAGTAGAAACATTTAAAAAAGGTTACATGAACATTCCACTAAAATGTTTCAGGAAAAAAACATTTCTTGAATGATGTAAAGACCAGCTAACTTTGAACAAACATTCTATTAAAGTTACTGGTGGAATGTTTGTTCATAACTTTGAGAGAACGTTGATTGAACATTAGTTTTGAGAATGTTACCTGTTAGCTGGAATATTAGTACCTTAAAAGTACATACAGTATTAGTACTTCAAAAATACATATCAGTACCTTTTGAAATGGAACTGCCCCAGTGACAGTTTTGTACCTTTTCTTTTTTTTCTGAGTGTATAACACACATAATTCCATCTCTAAATTCGGATTGAATGAGATCTGTTGGAGTTTGATTTAAGGCATGTTGAGTCAGGCTCAATTAAGCAGTGAGTAATTAGCTGGGAACTCAGCGGGAGGCCCCTGGGCTCTGTGAGGGCCATTAAGGGCCCGTGGTTAGATCTTGATCTGTCTCTCTGCACTGACTGACACACTTCTGCTTTATTGACCAACATAAAATCTCCAGAATATGTGTTTATAGTGTGTATCTATATGTTTAATCACATATTTTGCACAAGTTTTTTGGCTGTGTTGCACTCTGACAGTCTTTCAGCTCAATAATGCAAAGCACCATTTGCATAACAATACCACCATGAGCCATAATCAGCACTGAGAGAAACCACAGAAGCCATCCTTCAGAGTTCTGTCCGGACTGAGGATTGAAATTGTATATGGCCAATGGGTCCATGCAGAATCAAAGACACCTGCATTACAACACTACAGCTCCTGCCTGATGACATTAAAACTAAAGAGACTGGCTGGGATGTAAAACAGAATTAAAAGGCAAAGAGTTTATCATCAAACAAAGACATTTTAGGACACATCATTTTATGCTGATACTAGCATGAAAAGCTTTGTCTTTGACATCGAAACAAAAGTCTTCTTCAGTCCTGTCACCGCTAACCAGCAACAAGTCAGAATGTTTGAGCAAATAATGTATTTATTTTGTAGCCAATTTATGTTTTGCATCATTTATTCAAAATATATCATTGTATTCATTTCTACACAAGTAAAACAGTAAAAATTTATATATTTTGGAATATGTGTTGACTTTAAGAAATGTCCTCTGCATGATAAAAGTTTATTAAGTAAAGCTTTTTATTGATTGTTGTTAAAATTATTAACACAATTGCAAGAAAATGAATGGGATGAAAATAACTTGCTAAAGGCACTGATTGCTTGATTGCTTAAAGTTTATTTTGATGAAGTTTTTTTTTTTACTTTTTGAAATGTTGATATTATGGATGCAATATTCTAGCATATGACAAACCAAATAACACCACTAAACATCACAGAATTCATCAAATGTATTGCTAATACATAATAAGGTTGTGCTGTTGTTTTCCCTCCAAAATGATGTCACTTCCTGGTTTTGCTTTTGCTTTTTTTAAATATGCATTTTACTTTAGAAAGATTAACCAATTTTAACCAGTTACCCCTGAATGTTTCATAATGAAATATCAGTTTTGTATTGTAAAAGTATGACAACATCTTTGGTTACACTTTATATTAGGTGGCCTTAACTACTACGTACTTACATCAAAAAATAAGTACAATGTACTTATTGTGTTCATATTGTATTGCAAAACACTTTTGCTGCTATAGAGGTGGGATACGGGTAAGGTTAGAGTCAGGTTTGGTGGTATGGGTAGGTTTAAGGGTGGGTTAAGGTGTAAGGGATGGGTCAACAGTTTAATTATAAATGTATTTACAGAAATTAATTACAGATGTAACTACATATAGGTATTTTTATGAATATAAGTACAATGTAAAAACATGTATGTACACAATAAGTGCATTGTATCAAAAGATTAATTTAAATGCAAGTACATAGTAGTTAAGGCCACCTAATATAAAGTGGGACCACATCTTCTTTAAACCAAAGAATTGAAAAATCACGCTTAAAGTCACTTAATAGTGATATTGTGATAAAACATATTTTCATTCTAAAATTATTTATAACATATTAAGACAATTATGTAGTGCATTGTAGGAATGACTCTTATGGTTAGATGTCTAATAAAAAGGTATAGATACGTTTAGTATGAATTTTTGCTTAATGCCTATATGAAATAAATCAAGCGATAAGTACATTACTATGACGTCTCACAGTAAATGGCAGTATCAGGTTTCCACTAATAATAGTTTTTAATTTGATGATCAGCCATCTGATTTTAAAATAAAAGCACAGTGATAAAAACTTTTCATTCTTAACCCAAATCAAATGAAGTCATTTTTAATGATTAAAAACGACATAATTAAAAGCTAAATTCAAGTATGTGTTTAAGGTTAATATGAGTGTACTAATTTGTCAAAGCTCTGCATCTCTGCGTGTGTGTGTGTGTGTGTGTGTTTCTCACTCAGGCCTGTGCTTGCAGCGGCGTCCCTAACACACTGAAATATTGAAAAGCTTTTGTTTTGCCTAGTTAACCATGCGCTGGTGTGACACAAACTGTGAACAATGCCATGGCGCACGCACGGGACTCCTCAACTCTATTATTCATGACGGCAGGACAGCAATCCAAACACAGAGGGAACAGCACTCGTCTGAGTTCAACACTAAACCAGAGCTTCACATCAAGCGGTGACCCAACACAGCTGTTTAACTTACAAAAGTAAACCAAAAATGTTTACCATCAACTGCACACTCCCAACAATATGCAAAATGATTAACATCAATAAGAAAACAGACAACAGGATAAAGTTTGATGTATTGCCTCAAACAGGTATCAAAAACTTATGTGGGAAGTGTTTCTCCTCCATTTTAAAAATCAGTAAGTCTATTTATTTAACTATGCTAACTTTAATGTTTAGTTGCATTTCATTATTTGCATTATCCTCCAATTAAAACAGACCTTGGGTCACCCATTGCATTGCATGAAACAGTTTTGCAGGCATATAGAATGTAAATGTGTACTAATAATGACTTTACAGAATTACTTCAAATTAAATAAAACTCTAATTCAAGCTTTTTTTTCAGTCAGTCTTTAAATATTTCAATAAAAGGGCAGAACTGACTTTCAGAAATACCCTCAAGCATGGACACTTAAGAGTTTATTCATTTTTATTAAAAATGTTTACATGGATAGCTCATTTGGTTTGATTTCCAAAAGCATCTTCAAATATATTTTAGTATAATTTTGGTAATTTTATCAAACAGGATGGAATCTAGTGTGAAACAAACCAACTCCATTACTAATACTTACGATTGTCTTGTTATTTTCCCTCCAAAATGATGTCACTTCCTGTGTTTTGTTTGTTTTTTTGGATTAGACAAAAAACTAACAGGATAAAAAGAGTTTTTAATCAATTACAACAATTCAGAAGACAACAGAACAGATCTGTGAACCATTTTGAGGTCAGTTTTGCATGCATAAGTCAAATAAGACTATAAGAATAAAATAAGAAAGAACACAAACAGGCGAATGAATAAAAATAGGTAGAACGAAAGAAATGCAAATGTTTGAGGAAGGCCAGAGCCGCGCGTCATGAACCCTGCACCTGTGCTGACCTAACTTTTGCCTGCGTGTAAACTCAATCCACGGCCGTGCAAAGCCAGTGAGTGGAAGCGTGTGGAGAAAAGGGGGGTATCAGCAAATAAAGCTCAGAACAGCAGTATGCCGCTCTTTCCCAGCCATGAATTATAGATGCCTCCTGAGGATTTTCTCTTTCCGCTCCTTCTTCCGTCTTTTCTTTTTAAAGGACAGAAAGGGATAGAAAAAAACAACAATACACAGATAAAACAAATAGATACGCTACAAGCCTATTTGGACTGTTACGTCAAAGAGGGATGTGCTCGCAAACACCCTAGAAACGTTGTTAGAAGCGTTTGTGTGGTTTCCAGATCATATGAGATTTGTTAGCATTACAAACGCAGGCAGGTGCCGCAAAACGCCGTCATAAAAACTCCCACTGATTGTCAACATTTATCCCATACTAACCAAAACAGCTTCCTGTTTCCAAACAGGCCTATCAAAAGCCACATTAACGGACGTGAAAAAAGGGAAAAGAGCCACTAAATCGTGCGAGGTGATGTAATGCTGTCTTACTCTTGATGAATAAATTATGCGCCTGAAATTTCATCGTCATAGTAACTGCTCCATTTCTATTGCACGCACACACTCGAATGCAGGTCACCCATAAAACCCAAAATGTACGGCTTAATCAGACTGCATTTGTGTTTCTGATTGCAATAAGTGTGTTAGAAGATGCATGTGGGATGGACTGAGTCTTTATCCATGCGTAAGAGCTTGTGTGCGAGTGTGTCTCTGAAGGACATAAAACAAAACGCAGCGGACCGCTGGGGCCTGTATTTCGTAATTGCGCGGGTGGCATTTTAGCGATTCTTGCCGCACGGGGGTCAATTTTTCCCCAGGTCACTGACAGTGACATCATCAAACCGCTATTAACTCGGCAAACAATTGCCGACTCCATCCAGGCCCGCTATCAATAACAGACTGTATCAAACGCACGCGGAACTGGCCAAAATCTGCCCTCAATCTAAACCCTTCACCTTACAGCCCACCAAACACTACCACATCCCTACAGACTCAAAAAAGAAACAAATGCTCTCCTCTGTAAAGAGAGACCGAGAGAGAGAGAGAGTAAAAAGCAGAAGGAACAGAGGAATGGAGATGTCAGAGGAAGGAAACACACTTCAGCATCTGAAGATTTCAGATGAGACACATCTCATGCACAAATGCCCATATAGTGGATTTGGACACTTAAGCCATGCTTAAATATGTATGAATGTCATTGCTTTAGATCACTGGTTCTCAGCTGGTTTTGCTTCGGGACCCAGATTTTGTGGCAACCAAAGTATACCTTATTTTAATGTACTCTTGGTCATACAAATGTTTGGGGCTGGTAAGAGTTTTTTTTCTCTTCTGCTTACCAAGGCTGCATTTATTTGATCAAAAATACAGTAAATACAGCAATATTGTGAAATACTATTTGAATTTGAAATATCTGTTTTGTATTTGAATGTATGTTCAAATGTAATTTATTCCTGTGATCAAAGCTGAATTTTCATCATCATTACTCCAGTCTTCAGTGTCACGTGATCCTTCAGAAATCATTCTAATATGCTGATTTGCAGCACAAGAAACATTTCTCATTATTATCAATTTTGAAAACAGTTGTGCTGTTTAATATTTTTTTCTGGAAATTGTTATAAATTTTCTTTGATGAATAGAATGTTCAAAAGAACAACATTTATTTGAAATAGAAATGTAACAGATTTGTAACACTCTAAATGTCTTTACTGTCACTTTTGATCTTTTTAATGCATCCTTGTTGAGTAAAATGGATTAATTAACTGTATTAGCTGTATTAATTATTATTATTTTTTTAAAATCTTACCCCAAACTTACAGAAGTGTATTTACATTTAACTTGCGTGGTTTTTGAACATGAAAAAGTTTTTTCATGCAATAAATGATTGAGTCTATAATGTGAGCAAAATATAACAAGATTTGTTCCCTTTTAATCTGGCTGTAACTCTAACAAACGTTAATGCAATTAAAATCACTTTACACTTTCATGAATTACATTATGCTTCTCAGCCTATTTTACTGAAACAACCCTCAACCGAGGCCTTGCGCTAATAATATCAGTAATAACAATGAGCTTCATCCCTAAAGCACCGTTCACACCTTATGCAAAGGCCTCTGTAATGGAAACTGTAGACAAAGACATAAAGCCGAGAGGTTTGTCACTGGTTTGAGAGCTCTGTCCTGGTCCTACTGGGTGAACTGTTCTCTATTGACTTACAAGCAGGAGGCATGTGTCCAAACGCACTGCACTATTTTTCTGTAATAATAGCCAGCAGCCATGCAGCTAAATTATTAATGGGCACTATTCAATACAAACAGGTAGACACACACACACACACACACACACACACGGCCTCCGCAGCCAATCCAGCCAGGTTTTATTTCACACACAAGAAGTTGCCGCCCACACCTGCTCACATCACGACAAGCACCTCTGACTGTTTGGGTGATGATCTGAGGAAGAGCTGGACAGACAGGTCATTTTAAACTATAAGAGATTTAGATGCTCATGGATTGCTGATCTAGAAAGTTTTGGACAGCACCATATTGACAATACCAAGGAATTTTTCTGTAAGAGCAGTAATCCAATTTCATATAAATCTTATTTTTCTCAACTGGTTTTCAGCTGGAGCATTACAGCCTAAAGACTGGGAACATGAGAGATTTATGATAAATTCAAATAATGCAATTACTGCAACTAAAATGCAACTAACCATATAATCATGCATAGTCTGGACAGCAAAATAAATTGAGAGAAAATGCTTCCCATATTTTTGGTTGTTGACATCAAAAACTGTATATGTCCAATCAAACACTACACTGACGGGGTGTAGGATTTACAATTTTCACTCAGACATTGCTTGCAAATTAAACAAATTGTTACAAAGAAATGGCTGGTAACACACTAAACATAAAAGAAATTTGAAACAGCGCAGAAATAGTTTTTTTTTTCTGGTAAAACATACTCTAATCTTTGCTTTACAACTTTGAAAAATCTTTTTTCTTCAGTGCATGGTCTTTTGTTGTGAATTCAGCTGCACTCAAAAACCATGAATAGAACTACACAAAGTAAAAATAAAATACAGGAGGACAAAAATTGTCTTTTTGTCAACCACAGTTTATTTTTGCAGTGAATTAATGGCTGCTGAAACCTTGAATGCATCAGAAGTCAAGACTGTTTTTGGGCTTATGAAAGTTCACGGAAAAACTAAGAAATTTAAGTGCTCTATCTCTTCAAAAAATTGTTTGCTTTTGTTATTTTAGTATAATAGTAGATATATTATTATAGTTTTTGTTAATATTTTGAATTAGATTTTATTTTTATATTTTCTGTTTTCACTTTCAGTTAGTAATTTTGTTGTTTTTATTAGTATTTTTATTAGTTTTCATTTCTTTCATTTTTTTTAGTACTTCAGGTTAAACTAAATGAAAATGAAAAATGTTGCCTTGAAATAAAATATGTTTACACTTTTTAGTTCATAATACAGTAATAACCCTAGCTTGTGGAAATCTAAAATTATTGTGATCTAAAATGATTGTACAAAATAAAATCGGGATCCTGAAGCTAATCTAGTTGAGATGTCTTAAAGTACCTCCTAGAAGTTGGAAGGTATTTTGTAATTAAACAGTTCCATGGCAGTTCTTAACTTTAACTGTGTGACCTTTCACAAAACTCTACAGTGAAATGGAGAGTACATTCACCTAAAGGCAAAGAAATCCTCCACACTCCTGCCACTGCCATTTGCAATGTTTTTTTTACATTTTATGCTCCTTTCCGTCGGCGAATTGCCAGAATTTGGCAGCGATGAGCCTCACAGTCAGATGAGATTAGAAGGTGAAGGGTTGTGGACCATACCATTACATGATCAATAGCAGGGTTAGGGGGGAGCGAGTACACTGACCTGCTCCTTATGGGGCAGAACACATATACCATCAACCTCTCGACCCACTCCTCCACATCCTCCTCCTCCCCTCGATCAATTAGTTACTAAGTAAAGAGATCTGTCCTGTGCCGCCCAGGCCACACTGTAAGAGATATGCCCTCCGCTCTGCCCGTCCCGTCCTGTCCCGTCCGCAGAGGGAAATGAAATCCTCCCTGTGTTACTGCAGGCTGCTCTGAGATAGAGGCTCTAAATAAAGATCGCTTACATCATCATCAGCCATGGCATCACCCATCAGCAGAGCCTCACAAACCTCTCACAACATTGTAAGGTCCACGCACTTGGCCCAAAGACGGCATCCAATGGTGGATGAAGGTTTCTTGCGTGTTCGGTCTTTTCAACGTGCAAAAAAGTTATTAAGGTTAGGATGAATTCCAATCTGACTCCATTTTATTATGACCTCGAATCATCTGTTTCTAATTATTCTTCTTCTGACATTTGATTATTCTAGTTAACTCTTTACTTTATTACTCGTTCATTAGGAATCTATGTCGCTCAGGGTGTATCATGCCGGCCGATGTACATGTACCCCACGGTCACAAACCCTCCAGTCTGATTATTAGTCAGAGGTTATGACTAACTATTTAATAGACCGCTTCATGCTTGTCAATTTTAAATAGTGGTTCTGTTTAGCCCCCTACAGTCACCTATGTAACAACTTAGTTAAAGCTCAAACAATAATCAGAGGTTATGGCTAACACTATGATACTTCAGTAGTGTTTCTATCTAGCCCCCTATAGTTAGTCTAACTATATAACAACTTGACTAAAGCTGAGACAATAACCAGAGGTTATGGCTAGTACTATGAAATATGCCCGAACCATGCTAATATCTCAATAGTATTTTACCTAGCCCCCCATAGTTAATGCAGCTGCATAACAACTTAAGTCAAGCAGTTAGTCAGAAAATCTAGAAACTCTTCTGATGTGCCCCATGCTCCATCTAACCTGAGATCTAGTCTGTACTAACCCTGGACGCATGTTTGCGGTAACATACGCCTTCACTTAATCTACTTGAGAAAATAATTTCAGAGTAAGTCAGAATAAAATCAAATGTAACAATTTATTATCAGTCAGGTAAATATGTATTGTGCCAATTATACAGCCAATTCAAAGATATCAAATCAATACAAAACATCAAAATCTCAAAGATGAATCTAAGAGTAACATGCATACCTGACTTGAGAAAAATACATAGTATGAAGTGTGTGAACACACTTCATCCTATGGGCTCATTCCAGCTACAGAAGGCCCTGATCCTTTTGCAACATTTCCTTAAGTACTTCAGACCAAGACCAACATCCCCCGAGATGGAGACAGCTGCTAACAATTGGAATTTGCATTGACCGAGTTAACACCTTTTGGGACAAAAGGTAATTCTGCATGAAAACCACTGGAAACTGACCCGCCCTCTACAGTATGCAAAATATCTCTAAACTCTTAGGATCTGTATTACCTTTTAGTTTACTTCTTGTAAGAATGAGACCATTGTACCAGACGCCTTGAGACAATTCAAATGATACCAAACATGACTGTAAATATCATCTGCATTCATGTAGAACATTATATTCTACTATTGACCATTCTGAGTGAGTTGAGTGAAGGGAAGGATGGGTGAGGGGAAGGAAGGGGATGAAAAGGAACCGATGCATATGTGAGAGAGGCGCTTTCCCGCATTTTCTCTCAGTGCGATGTGGAGACAGATGTCTGTATGTTAATACACTGTGTGTGTGTGTTGTCCACCTCAGAAGTTCAAAGTGTCTGAGGTTCTGTAATTCTTACAACATCACATACAAACCATCTATATGAGCAATAAAGCACACGATAATCAAGCATTCGGTATGCGTTTGCATTGAAATATACACTGTGTGACAAAAACTGTTCTTGTGGTCCCATTGGCTGTGCTGATCAACCAATCAGGAAAAAAAAAGATTTTTAAAATTCATATTTTTGGATTTTGCTGCATTCAGAGTGTGTTGAGTTAATCATGCACTCTCAGAAAAAGAGCTGTCACTGCAGTACCTTTTTGAAATATACAAATATGTACTATTTAGGTCCTAATATGTACATTTTAGGTTTAAATATGTACCTTTAAGGTAGTTGTATGCACCCTTTAGGGATAAATAAGGTACAGAGGTGTAACTTTTGAAAATGTACTGCCCCAGTAACAGCTTTTGTACCTTTTTTGTGTGTGTGTGTGTGTGTGTATTTACAAGATCAGCACATGTGAATGCAGTCACAAAGGCAAATCAATTAAAATCGGCAGAATTTTCCCCTATTGTGCAGCAATTTGGACAAACAGTGTCAGGTCATTTGACCACATTGATGAAAGCAAAGTAAAGTAAAAATAAAATAAAATAAAATAAAATAAAATAATAAAAAAATAAATAATAAAAAAATAAAATAAAATAATAAAAAAATAAAATAAAATAAAATAAAATAAACCATTCAAAAATTAGTGGTCAATAAGATTTTTTTTTAAAGAAATTAATACTTTTATTCAGCAAGGATGTATTACATTTATCAAAAGTGACAGTAAAAGCATTTATAATTTATATAAAAGTTTATAACAAATTGTTTATATTTCAAAACACTCTTCTTTTTAACTTTCTATTCATCAAAGAATTCTGAAAAAAAAAATGTATCACAAAAATATGAAGCAGCACAACTGTTTTCAACATTGATAATAAGAAATGTTTCTTGAGCAGCAAATCAGCATATCAGAATTATTTCAGAAGGATCATGAGACACTGAAGAAAGGAGTTATGATGCTGAAAATTCAGCTTTGATCACAGGAATAAATTACATTTTTATAATATATTCAAATAGAAAACAGTTATTTTAAATTCTAATAATATTTCTGTTTTTACTGTATTTTTGATCAAATATTTGCAGCTTTGATGAACAATAGACTTTCAAAACATTAAAAAACCTCACCAACCTCAAACTTTTGAATGCTAGTGTATGTGTAAGTCAAGAAGTGATTAAAAAGAAAATATACATTTTATTCCAAACAAAAGCACTTGCATGAACACATATCACATTGTAATTAATACTTCCAAACTCATGAGTAGAAACTTCCCAGCAGGATTTGAGAATGGTGCTAGTGCTGCAAACTGTCAGCTGTGAGAAAGGTTAACAAGCAAACATAACTTAGATGTAGAAAATGTTTTAAGTCCACCTTTCAGGAACTAAAAGACTCTGACAGATGTGGATGTGACACTTCCTGTTAGGAGCCACGTGCTCTGACGATCCTCACTGAAGACAATAGCCATAGCGTTCAGACTCAATAATTAATCCGACAGAAGAAGGATCATTCCTCATTCTGTGCCATCTGTGATTCACTCCACAGTTTCAGTTTGGCTCAGTGTCTCACAACTTATTAAATACCATTCTTCACATCTCACATTCATTTGCACTCTGTGTGTTTGGGCTGTTGACATGAAATAGTTTTGGGAAGCTGACAGGTCCTGCGGCGTGCATTTAAAACCATCTTTTATAAGTAATGTACATGCAACAAACCTCATAATAATTGGGAGAATACACAGAATGTTTTCACTTTTAAAAAGGCATTTGTCACTTGACATGACCATAGAAACTAAGCAAAAAATTATGAAAAAGTTACCTTTGCATTGTTGATGTACACTACCATTTGAAGTAAATGAATACATTTATTCAGCAAGAATGCACTGAATTGATCAAAAGACAGTAAACATATTTATAATGTTACAAAAGTATTCTAATTTCTAAAAAAAAAAATTCTATTTCAAATAAATTATGATCTTTTGAACTTTTCATTCATCAAAGAATCCTGAAAAAAAGACAGTTTAAAATTCAACTTCACAATCACAGGAAAGAGTTACATTTTAAAATTTGTTCAAATAGAAAATATTTATTTTACTTTGTAACAATATTTTATATTACTTTTTTTTTTACAGTATTTTTTTTTTTACTTCTTTCAAAAACTAAAATTTTACTGACACAAAACTTTGAAAAAACTTGTAGACAAAGCAAAAAAAAAAAAAAAAGGCCATTGAGAAATTATGTATCAAATACTAATTTCCTTAAAAAAAGTAACTGAACAATAAGCAAATATCAAAATTTTAAATAAAAAAGGGATTATTTAACCTGAAATCATAATAAATAACAATACATTTATTTATTAAATAAACAATAAAATTCTAAAAAATTAAGCACCCTAATTCAAGCAAAGCAATACCAGATTTCCAGATGTTTCAGAAAATTCATTCTCATGAACAAAACATTTCCCTCTAACATTATCAGTCTATTCCTGAAATCCAAAACAAGCTCTTAATCCCATGTTGTCTGAATTCCATATGTCATATTATCTGCTCTATTAATTTAACGTGATACCCATTTGCCTGATTTAAACGCTATAAAATTTCACAGGTCTGGATCACGTTGCTTAAGGGCTCCTTGTACTGCACATCTGCTCCCACCTGCTCAACACACACGGCATAAGGTGTGAGGCCATGGTGGAGTGGAGCGGCCCTGCGCCGGACCTGCTGGCTCTGGCTGCGGGCCACGACTCCTCACAGCAGCATAATCAGATTTGGGCCGGTGAGAGACTGAACGAGCCTCTCTGGGCTGCTTGGCTGTTTGCAGAGGGACTGACTGGCCGTAATGCCCTAGATTAATAGACGGCTATAAGATCAGTGCTGGAATGTCATGAGAGATCTGGATACAGTGCAAAATGATGGACACAGTGGGGAAAAAAGGTTGTTTTGTTATGAAGTATATCTGTGGATGGGAACTGTAAGTGATACATTATTTTATTTCAAAAGAGCATATGAGATATGTCCCCTTACTGAGGACATTTTAGTCACATAAAAGGACAAATGGATTCAAGGTTTTTGCTACAGGACATGTTATTCTGGTATAATGACAGTGCAAGGCCAGTGTCCTCCATTATAATGCCACATGTTCCCCACTGAAGGTCCAGGTTTTTGCTGAGATCTCTCTCTGATGTGCAGCGACAGTCCTCCGTCTGGACACAATTAGCTTGAGCACTTATCAAGACTGTGAATGATGGCCAGAAACACTCAAAAGAAATATTTCATGAGCAAAAGTCTCAACACAGACACTTGGAAGTTTCAGTCAGGATGTTGTCTGAGTGCTAGAAAGCACAACAATTAAAAAAATAGCAGTCGACTGTGGCTTAGAAACAGACCAGATGATATAAACAAGCCTGTGTTATTTTAGTATCATTGATATACTATTATAGTATTTGTTAATACTGTGAATTAAATTTTGCTTTCTTATTTTCTGTTTTCACTTTCATTTTAGTTAAAGTTTTAGTAATTGTGTGTGATTTTGTCAGTTTTATTATTTAAAAACTTGTCTATATATATACACTGAACAAAATTATAAACGCAACACTTTTGTTTTTGCCCCCATTTTTCATGAGCTGAACTCAAACATCTAAGACTTTTTCTATGTACACAAAAGGCCTATTTCTCTCAAATATTGTTCACAAATCTGTCTAAATCTGTGTTAGTGAGCACTTCTCCTTTGCCGAGATAATCCATCCACCTCACAGGTGTGGCATATCAAGATGCTGATTAGACAGCATGATTATTGCACAGGTGTGCCTTAGGCTGGCCACAATATAAAAGGCCACTCTAAAATGTGCAGTTTTATCACACAGCACAATGCCACAGATGTCGCAAGCTTCGAGGGAGCGTGCAGTTGGCATGCTGACTGCAGGAATGTCCACCAGAGCTGTTGCCCATGAATTGAATGTTCATTTCTCTACCATAAGCTGTCTCCAAAGGCGTTTCAGAGAATTTGGCAGTACATCCAACCGGCCTCACAACCGCAGACCACGTGTAACCACACCAGCCCAGGACCTCCACATCCAGCATCTTCACCTCCAAGATCGTCTGAGACAGCCACCCGGACAGCTGCTGCAACAATCGGTTTGCATAACCAAAGAATTTCTGCACAAACTGTCAGAAACCATCTCAGGGAAGCTCATCTGCATGCTCGTCGTCCTCATCGGGGTCTCGACCTGACTGCAGTTCGTCATCGTAACCGACTTGAGTGGGCAAATGCTCACATTCGATGGCATCTGGCACTTTGGAGAGGTGTTCTCTTCACGGATGAATCCCGGTTTTCACTGTACAGGGCAGATGGCAGACAGCGTGTATGGCGTCGTGTGGGTGAGTGGTTTGCTGATGTCAACGTTGTGGATCGAGTGGCCCATGGTGGCGGTGGGGTTATGGTATGGGCAGGTGTATGTTATGGACAACGAACACAGGTGCATTTTATTGATGGCATTTTGAATGCACAGAGATACCGTGACGAGATCCTGAGGCCCATTGTTGTGCCATTCATCCACGACCGTCACCTCATGTTGCAGCATGATAATGCACGGCCCCATGTTGCAAGGATCTGTACACAATTCCTGGAAGCTGAAAACATCCCAGTTCTTGCATGGCCAGCATACTCACCGGACATGTCACCCATTGAGCATGTTTGGGATGCTCTGGATCGGCGTATACGACAGCGTGTTCCAGTTCCTGCCAATATCCAGCAACTTCGCACAGCCATTGAAGAGGAGTGGACCAACATTCCACAGGCCACAATCAACAACCTGATCAACTCTATGCGAAGGAGATGTGTTGCACTGCGTGAGGCAAACGGTGGTCACACCAGATACCGACTGTTTTTCAGACCCCCCCGGACCCCCCCAATACAGTAAAACTGCACATTTTAGAGTGGCCTTTTATTGTGGCCAGCCTAAAGCACACCTGTGCAATAATCATGCTGTCTAATCAGCATCTTGATATGCCACAGCTGTGAGGTGAATGGATTATCTCAGCAAAGGAGAAGTGCTCACTAACACAGATTTAGACAGATTTGTGAACAATATTTGAGAGAAATAAGACTTTTGTGTACATAGAAAAAGTCTTAGATGTTTGCGTTCAGCTCATGAAAAATGGGGGCAAAAACAAAAGTGTTGCATTTATAATTTTGTATTTTTGTATTGTATTTACTTAGTTTTGGTTAATTTATTAAGTTACACTAAACAAAAATGAGAAATATTTTCTTGGCAACTGGCTGAAATAAAACCAAACAAATTCAAAATTTTGAATAATAATAATAATAATAATAATAAACAAGATTATTTTAATATAAAATAATAATAGTAAAAATACATGTATTTATTAAACAAATAATACAATTCTAAATATTAGCACCCTTCTAATTCAAACAAAGCAAAGCCAAAAACATTTGAAACATACAATGAATCAATATTTATGAACAAACCGGTTGAATGAATGACTCAGTGACAAATCATGATTTTTGTTCCTGAATGAATCAGCATTTTTGAACAAATCAATTATCAATTATGACTCATAAAACAATATGTAACCTGCAGAAAGAGTCACTGAAAAATACCCATCACTAATGCAGTTTTAGTTTTAGTTAATAATAATAATTTTAACTTTATTTATCGCTTAATAACTAGGATTGAGAGAAACTGTTTTCACAAATTTCACATAATACCACCTAACCTGATATTCACATCTGCCTACTGAATCTGTGTTTACACTATATCTGTGTAAAGTCTGTATATCACCAACAGTAATGATGTTCACATAATCCGTAAGAAAAAACTGTCTTATCATGAGAGTAGAATTCAGACTGTGATAGTCATTCTTGAGTATGTATTCTCTCACACAGGGGAGCAATTCCAGTCTGTTTTTCTCTGATAATACTATTTGGTAAGTCGATAAGCATAACCGTATTCACATTATCACTGAACTGCTTTACTGAAGAACCACTGGCATCCATTACTGATACAAATTTGATTGACTAGCAAACCATGGGGCTTACAACAATAAACCTCTTGTACTTCACAGACAATTCACAATTGTCAGATTTAGAGTTAATGCATTTCATGTTAAAATTTAAAGACAGTGATGCCTTTTCAAACATTTTGAAGGGAAAAAAAGGTAAATCCAAGGAAACTCTAAATAAATAAATAAATAAATAAAACATTTATTTATTTATTTGTTTATTTATTTAAATAAATAGAAGTAATTATAAAGAATTAAGCACCCTAGTTTTCTCTAAAATGCAGCAATACCAAAAACATCTGAAAATACATATACAGTGATACTGTATGTGATTCATGCATGATTTGTTCACTTTGCATCTGTCACATGGCAAATGTTGCTCATATTTTTTCTTTGGCTGAATTATAATGATTTCCTGCATTTTAAATATTTAAGTCATTTTAATAAACAAGAATAAAGAAAGTAAAAGGAAGAAGGAAAACAAGGAGAAAACTTGTTATACAACAGTTCAATAAACAAGCTAATATTCAGTAACTTTAGATATTTTAAACACAATATTATCAGTTCCTTTGCTTCTGCACTGTAAAAAATAAAATAAAATAAAATGAAATAAATAAAAAAATAAACCAAACCTAGCCACAGCTAAATGACAAAGTGGTGGTGTTTTGTTCTTGAATGAATCAATGTTTTTGAACAAGTTGGTTGAATAAATGATTCAATGACTCACTCATAATGACCATCATGAGTTTTGTTCTTGAGTGAATCAATGTTTTTGAATCAGTTGGTTAAGAGAATATTTCAATGACTCACTCATAATGACAAATCATGTGTTTTGTTCCTAAATGAATCAGCATTTTGAACAAATCGATTGAGTAAATGATTCAAATGACTCAATAACAATGTACCCTGCAGTAAGAGTCACTAAAGTATAACCACCACTAATGAACTAAAAGGAACTAAAAGTACAGGTGCATCTCAAAAAATCAGAATATTGTGAAAAAGTTTTCTTGTAACTTATTTCAAAAAGTTAAACTTTCATATATTCTAGATTCATTACAAGTAAAACATTTCAAAAGTTTCTTATTTTTATTTTTTTTATTTTGATGATTAGAGCTTACAGCTCATGAAAGTCAAAAATCCAGTATCTCAAAATATTAGAATATTTCCTAAGATCAATCAAAAAAAGAATTTGCAAAACAGAAAAGTTCAAGTTATGTAACATTATGTTTAAAGGTGTGTTCATTTATGCACTCAATACTTGGTCGGGGCTCCTTTAGCACAAACTCCAGCATCAGTGAGGTGTGGCATGGAAGCGATCAGCCTGTGGCACTGCTGAGGCACTATTGAGCCTTCAGCTCATCTGGATTGTTGGATCGACTGTTTCTCATCTTTCTCTTGAAAATATCCCATACATTCCATATGGGGTTCAG
>JAFVLL020017022.1:0-18311 GCA_021397915.2 Tor tambroides
GTTGTAAGGTGAAATCGCTTGTTAAATATGTCACTTTTTGACTGGAGTAATTATCTTGTTAATTATCAGGTGTGGGGGCTGTGATTCAATGGCTGTGAAGCGATCAATTAACAAGCTGAAATCAGTCAGCAGAGGCATGACGAGACAACACCTCAAGAGCCAAAGGCATTCAGCTAGCGCAAGAAACTCACAAACGCCAAAACGCAGCTCTGAATCGCTGACTGACTCAATTGTTTGAGATGTTTTTGTGTAAAAAGTCTAAACGGTCCATTGCGAAAGAGAATTTTCATCTGTTGGTGGTTTCTAAATATTTATCTCCGCTTCATTCCAACTTGGCAGAGTTAATCGGCTTCACATGTAGTCTATCAGAACGACACAAAGCTATGAGGAGAAGAAAGTTGAATGTGGACAGACTGCTGGGTTCAAACCACATCAAAGCTAGTTTCCACACCACAAAAAGTCAAAAAGAAAAGAGAACCTCACGATAACATGTAAACAAACCCCATCTGCGCAGGGCTCTGGTGAGTTTGAATGCCCCAGTGTTCATTACGCCATGTGTGAGAAACAGATTGAAGTGCCGTCGGGCTGCAGGAGCCTGTAATGGCTGTGCTGCCTCTGACTGGGAAGCCAGTCTTAATTAGATCATCAGAAAAGGCCACAATGATGGCCGTTATACACTCCCTGGATTCAGTGGCTCGGGTATCAGTTTGGGTCAAAATGCAAACATCGGACAAAATGCTGGTGGCAGTACAAACGAACACAGAGAAACCAGAAATGACCACTGATTTTTGTTGGATATTCACTGTATTGCTGGCCATTTGCCCCTATAAATATCTGAAGGAAAAATATGAGTTAAAGAAGATTAAAAATCTCTTTTCTCCTGTGCAAGATATGCAGCTAATAATAGTTATAACAAAATAAAATACATAAGTTACAATACAAATTAAATATAAAGCATTAAAGCACATTGCAAGCAAAATATTAAATAAAAAATGAAATAAAATAACATTTATTTCTGTGATGGCAAAGCTGAATTTTCAGCATCATTACTCCAGTCTTTAGTGTCACGTAAACCTTCAGAAATCATTCTAATATGCTGATTTACTGCTCAAGAAACATTTCTTATACTAATCAATGCTGAAAACAGTTTTACTATAAGATTTTATCTTCAAAAACCTACAAGCCAAGTGCTCCTCCCCATCAAAAGCAGTGTGTACTAACCAAACACTTAACATCTCTTCAACTACACCTGAGAAGTTCAACACCGTAATGGTGATCTAGACCTCACCAGCCAACTTTAAAATCAAAAAAGCCTTCTTGTTGACTTGAAATGAAATGACTAATACTAAGAGGTCTGTAAGAGAAAGACTAGCTGCCTGGCTTTTTAAAGCAGAGTAAAACAGTGAGAAATGTACAGTAAATAACAGCCAAATTATAGAGATGGGTTGGCAAACTTACTCACATTGGACTAATAAAGATGGTCTTCATCATCAGCTTGTTCTTTGGTAGGCTTATTTTGGAAATGTTGAAGTCCATCACATCTGTATGCCACACTATCTCTTACAGTCCTTCCAACAGTCACGCAGCCCGTCACATTTAGTTATGAGCTGTATGGCATGCCAAACACTGCCCTACCAAACTCAAACTACAATGCATGACCCCTTAATAGTGTGTTGCAAACCATTTGGCCAACGCTAAAAAACCCCACAAAACCTGTGTGGTTTGACCCAATTGAATTTGACCTAGAACGTGGTTTCTCTTGGAGCTATAAAATATGTCACACATGCTTACATACAGCAACATGACGCACTTCACTCAACTTTTCGACCATCAAAACAATAATATTTCCACTTGTCAGTGAGGTTGCCAAACCCTGGACTAGGTGCTGGTTTGACATATAGTCAATGAAACATATATTTCACATAAATTTATTGGACAATTTAAATTTTGCTATAAATTATCCAACCTCAAGCTGCTACAAACCCTTATTATGTTTAATTGTATGTCAATGGTCATTGGTTCTTGGGTCTTAAACTCAAGATTTTCAGCAAGTAGTGATGAGATGTACCAACTACTTTTATGGTGTTTTAAGGTCCCTTTTGGAGCTTAGCAATGTTGCATGAAAAAGAGTTGGACATCCTCCTTTTGAGTTCCTCAAATAAAAGAAAAAACATGAGGATGAATAAACAATAGCAAAATATACATTTTTGGAAAACCTATTCCTTCACTGCACAGCAGTGTGGACGAGAGATTTATCTGAACACACAATTTGTCTCTGTGTGTGTGTGTGTGTGTGTGTGTGTGTGTGTGTGTGTGTGTGTGTGTGTGTGTGTGTGTGTGTGTGTGTGTGTGAGACCACACTGTCTAGATCACAGTCATTACTGACCGGTTAAAGCTTTTTTTGTTTAGTCTCTGGTTGATGTCAGAGGACGTCTGTAGCTGTTCTATTTGGGTTGTGTTTGAGTGTGTCTCTCAAATACATTCACATGTAAACAGCTAGACTGAAATACTCTGTATTAAACATATACCCCTACACACAGAGATAGACTTCAGGGTCAAAATAACACAATCCTTTCCCTTACAAAAAAGTACTATTGTATAGTGAAGGTATAAAATGCTAATGTCACAAATTCCACAAAAAAGTATCGACATTTTTTAACGGCAAAAATAATAAGAAATGTCTGAGCCGCAAATCAGCATATTACAATGACTTCATATGGGATCATATGACACTGAAGACTGGAGTAATGATGCTGAAAATTCAGCTTTGCCATTACAGGAATAAATTACATTTCCAACTATATTCAAATAGAAATCCGTTATTTTAAATTATAGTAATATTTTATAATTTTGTATTTTTATCAAATAAATACAGCCTTGGTGAGCATAAGAGATTTCTTTCAAAAACATCTCACTGACTAAATTATAGTTATTCAGTACCATTTATATATCAACGTACTATGGCATTATTATCTGACACCTTCACTTTACCATCATGGTATCACAGCACAGTTTTGTAAGCGTTCTCATATGCTAATGCACAACTGCGCTCCATTCACTTGTGATAATGAAAGAAAACTGCTGTTTATTTTCTACAGACAACCAGTAATTAAACACAATGCCGCAACCCTGTTCTGCTTTCAGACTCTGTTTTTAGCACGAACCACATCAGACAACTGTGACCAGACCTACGTACAACAGATGTGGTATCTGATTACAATCGATTTCCAGCAGAAAAAAACCCTCAGTTTATACAAATTGTTTGCAAACAGTTTTATTTGCTCATTTTCCCAGCTCATGTTTCATGTTAAGATGATGAGATCTGTTGTATTCACACCAATCAGAGTGAATATCTTACCTCTGTGATGTCTTCTTATATTTTCGGCTGAAACAAAAAATATGGACATTTCAGTTCAGGTAAATGCAAATTAGATTCAGTATATAAGGCCACTGGGGCTAGTTGTCACACAGGCATATATTTCAACAACTATAAGTTTTTGAGTCAAAGTCCAAATAATTTTGCCTTAAAATAGGACTTTTTTTCCATGCATTTCTATTCAGGCAATTTTTATATGTATGCGTTTTCATTTTATTATAATTGATTAATTTCATTTTTGTTTTTAATTTTTTGTTATTCATTTTAGTTTAGTTGTTTTTTATTTTTGTTTTTTTTTTATGTTTTTGTGTTACATTCATTTCATGAATTGTTTTGGGTTTCATAATTGTCTCAGTTGAAATTTGAATTTAAAAAAATCAATTGAATAACGTATTTTAAATACAGATTTTTTTTTAATTGCATAGCATTTCAAATTTCAAAGATTTATATAAACAGTAATTGTTCTCAAAATGGTGTTTCTATTTTGAAATTTTGTCCCACTTTCTATAAAACATCAAGCAAACTTTTTCCTGCGCAATAATTTTGGAAATGTTCAATAGCTTTTTTGTTGCCACATCTTTAATGTACGTGTCTATAGATAATTTTATTTTTTAAATAAATCCAGCCTGAAAAATATTCACTGGAGTGAAAAGTGTGACCTCTAGTCATTTGATATACAGGTAATCAGAGTAAACAACCTTTTCAAAAATGTCAAATATAGCGGTCAAGTGTTAAAATACTCAATGGATTCAAATGCTCAAATCAAGGCACACATGAACGTTTGTGCAAAAAAGGAAAACAATGACCCTCTTATGACGGACATCTGACCATTTGGTCATCTAAATCCAGTTAGTGCATGAATGCTCGCTCTGTTTTGCACGTAGAGAGGAAATGCCTCTTCTTTTAAAGCAGCGTTCGGTAAAACATCTCAACTGCAGCTGCTCTCAAGCCATAAGATGAAGACAGACGTTCTGATTGGTCAAATTAGATATTGATGACATCACCTTCTGCTATTTACATAATCAGCGACCTTTAACCCTAACTTCCTGTCATTTTCATCATCAAATGAAAATGAAAGTTCCTCTCTTTCTCTGCCCATCTAATCTCAGCGTTAGCTCTTACCGCAAGGAACGCCTGCCTTTATTACAGCCTTAAACTTTTATAGGTGTGTGTTTTTCTCTATGTCCAATGGTGTCGACACGAGTCTCATTTCCCTCGGAGCCGCCAAGTGCACAATTAAATTCTTAATAAGCTCAATAAAGTGGCCTAAAAGGGAAATAAAGCTGGAAACAGGATGACTTTGGTTCAGTCTCGCCCTGCTCTTGACCGGTGCTGTTATGACAATCTTGATGGCCCTTGTTTCAGGACAAATAACAGCTGTCTGGCTTCTCCACCTGGGTTCAGGAACCCCAGGCTGACAGCAACTCCACCGTCACAGTTGTCATAAATCTAAAACCAAACCTGGAAGATATTTTGCCATTTATAACAGGGATTAGCATTCAGCGGCTTAATGTGGAACGACACTGCTACGGCAAACAATAAAATCCCCTTGTGATAACATACACGGTCATTACTGTCCACATAATTTCAGAAGCAGCATTTCCTTTCATTCATTAGACAAGGAATGAGACGGCGATATGAAATAAATTGCACATGCAGCTAATAAAGTCATCCACAGGCATGTTTTTCTGCAACATTATACTCATCATTAGCACCTGAACTTCACCTCTGGATCACGGGACAAGAATTCATTTCAATAAAACTCTTGTGTCTTCACAAAAGAGGCATGCAATATTCAGATTTTTGGGTTTAGTCTATTTTGGTGCATTTATTTTCCTGATCCAGCTTCAGTGACAACTTCAAACATTACATTTCCCTTTCGTAAATTCCTCTGCAAATACTTGCACTTTGCAAATATTTTGTTTTAATATGCTGGATCCGTTGGCAGCCCAGTTTTCAAACAAATGCATTCTAAATAGCGATCAACTGGAAAGACTTTTAATGGAAGATGAGGTTGCTTTTGCGTCTGGGAACTGAGCCACACATAAAGAGGATGTTTGTACTGAAAGTGACCCGTTAACCCTGACCTGCATCTCACGTTCACAAATATGTCAGCGTCACATTAGAAAGCCATCTACTGCAAATCACTCAATAAAAACATGAAAAGTACCATAAAAGTAAGTTTTCTACACATTTTATTCTTCATACTAGTCTTAAAATTTAAATTACAATTTATTTTCTTAAAATTGCATTAAAAATGCTATTAGCATTTTTATTCATTAAAATAATCATATTTAAATTTGTACTTATTTGCTTTTTGTAATGTAAGATTCTTGTTCTTTGTTACTTTTACTGGCGCAATGATTTATTTTTGTTAAAGTATTAATTTTATGTACTTTTTTACTTCAAATTACTATGAAATATTCCAATTGTATTGTGTAATTTATAATAAATTAATAAATTCTTTATATTTTTACACTTTGTAGTGCATTATATTCTTATATAATTTACTTCATGTGTGAAAATTAATATGTTGAATCAATTTATCTCACAATACTTTTAATTAATTCTTAATTTATTAGCAAATTCTATTAATTACAATTATCATATTTAATATTCAAATTGTATTCCTTTACTCTTTATAATGTATCATTTTAATTTCAGGGTGTTTTTTAAGACTCTGTTCCACTTAATTTAGCATATTTTGAATAAAATATAATGATTTATTTGTACTTTTATACTTCATTTTTAGATAAAACGTTACTATTAAGATTGGGTTATTTTGATTTTTGCGTTTTAGTCAAATTCAAATCTATATACATGTTGCTCACTCATGCACAGAGACAGAAAGTATAAAACTCTACTCACAGTCCTCGCAGTCTGAGCCAGATCTTCTCAATCTGATCCGGTTGTAGGTACTTCAGAGAGTTGTTCTCGAAATCCTCAATCTCTTTGGTGGGCGACTCCATGTCAAAAAAGTCGACCAGGCAAAACGACATGAACGAGTTTGTATCTGTACAGCACGGACGCAGAGGCAGTTTGAAGAGCAATCGGCAGCAGCAGCAGCAGCGGCAGCAGCAGACGCCGAGTCTGTCACAGAGACAGCTGTAGCACGTCCCTCATCCTGTTCCTCTCTCTCTCTCTCTCTCTCTCTCTCTGTGGTTGTGGACTTGTGTCACCAGCTCTGGTCAGGTGTACGGAGAGGAGCGCGTATGGCAGCACTGCAGGGGGCCGCTCTCTCCCCCTCATGAATATAAGGCATTGGAGAGGAAGAGGAGGAGGAGGAGGGGAGAGGATTAAACAACTGCTGTTGATCTCTGTATCAGAGTCTCGGCTCCATGCAGCTACACAAATGGAGAATAAAACCAATGCAATGGAAGCATGGACTGCTGCACTGTCTGGGATGAGTGGAGAGACATAAAAGACAGGAGGAAGAAAAAAATAGAAGGGAAAAAGAGTTGAAAGTGGTGGACTTGGAAAAAAGGATGTCTCTGGAGTGTGAATAAAGTGTCTGATAGAGAGGCTTTGACTTAGTACGTAAACAGGAGGAAAAAGGTAGTATTTGTTTCTGAATTAACACTTATACATAGGACTTTAATGTTTCATTACCTTAAATAAGTGTATAATGCATTAAAACACATTATTAATGCTAAATATCATTAGTTATATTGTGTAATCGTGTGTTGTAATACATTAGAGTTTTTAAAGTCAGTGTGAAATCAACACATAATAGATGTACCTGTCTTACTGTAAATGGTACAACAGTGAACATTTTCCAAAAAATGTTTGTTTGTATCTCAAAGCAATTTCCGTTTCAGCTGTTGGATGTCACCAAGTCCTATTTTTCAACCTCCTCTCAACCACCTGGATCAAATATTATGACTTTTCACCATCCAATCAATTTCCGATGGAACAAAATCAAGTGATTTTCTTGTTGAATAACCTGTTTCACTTCAAAATATGTTGGAGTTAAATAAAATTGCAAATGCAATTTCATGCTGATTTTAAAAGTATAACTATGAATACAGTGTAAAAAGAATTCACTGTAATTCACTGCATTATAAATAGTATACACTGTAATATCATAAATAATTAAAAAAATAATTTGATAAATAATTGCAACCAAAATGTTAATAGATTAATGTACTTACTCTACCAAAAAGTGCCAAATAAATTCAAATATATATAGTAATACATAAAATATAACATTTAAATAAGTTTAAATACCATATATGCACCAAAAAATAAAAAAGTGAATCAACCTGAATACAGTAAGCAAGCATTAAAAAAACATATATATATATATATATATATATAAATTAGTGCTGTCAAGTGATTAATCGCGATCGCATCCAAAATAAAAGTTTTTGTTTACATAATATATGTGTGTACTGTGTATATTTATTATGTATATAGAAATACAAACATACATGTATATATTGAATATAAATATATACATGTAAACACATAAATATTTTCAAAATATACACTATGTGTGTGTATTTATATATACACATAATAAATATACACAGTACACACACACATATTATGTAAACAAAAACTTTTATTTTGGATGCGATTAATCTCGATTAATTGTTTGACAGCATAATATATATATATATATATATATATAAAATGCATAACTACAAAATATTTGCACTTATATGCAGTGTACTCCATTTTATTTCAATAATATAAACAACCCTTCAGATGGTTTACAATTGAAATACCCCAACATACAGTGAAACCACATCACATTCTACATAAAAAATATCAACCATAATGTAACAGTAAGAAATATAAAATTCCCACTGTCATTAAACATAAACCGAGGCACTGATGGTGCATAAACGTCACAGTGCGTAAAACGTGAAGCAAAACAGCAGATGGTTAGCATAGAGATTGTATCTCTGACTGAAGAACAGCTACGGATTGATGTGAAAATACAAATTATATCATCATAACAAATGAAAACACAATGGCTGGCACAGCAGAGGGAGGACGCCACAACCCACGCAGTTAAATCAAGACAGCATCATCCAACTGAGCTTTAGAATGAGACACCATTAGATATAGTCGTTTGATGATGGTTGACCACGCTCCATTAGCATGAGACACTCAACAGCACATCTGCTCTGTTTGCATTCATCTTTGATGCAGATGTGGAGAATTAATAATTAAGATGATAGCTTTTTTTTGAGCTATAGACAGTGCTATATTGACCAGGATGACTCAAATCAATGAGGATAAGACCAAACAAGACTGGAAACTCGGCCATCAGGTGAGAAATAGCAGGTGTTGAGAGATGTGTGAGAGGGGAAAGAGCTGTTGAGAAGTGTGACCACGATGATGACCACTGAATTCATCATAGGATTTTGTGTGTATTTGGTGATCACTGGGAATCGGCTGAAATAAGATCAGTCCAGAGCTGTGAATAATTCCATTAACACCTGCAGACTTGAGACAAATACTCCAATACAACACATCTCACTGGAACAAACCCTACAACATATTAAACAGTTTGCTGTTTTGCAATATAGCAAAGCTTTACAGTCATACAGATAAATATACATGATTCATATATTGAGAAGATTCCTGACACTTATGAATGGATGCTTTTGATTACCACTGAAATAATTTCTACTCATCCTTTATAATTTACAGCACTGCATTTACAATGGAAACCAAATAAGCAAGCATGCATTTTAAACTTTGGTTTGAAAACACAGGACTGCATAAATATAAATAAAGTTACCCAACTCCTTGTCAGCTGGGATTACTTCTCAAAGTGGAACATAAATGAATAAGCTCCAACTAAAAAGTTCTTTATAGAGAGTTATGTAACATCCTTTCTTTGAAACCAATAAACCTAGAGTTATTTTAGTATTAAGTAGTTTTTTTTAAGTTTTCGTTTTAATTTTAGTTGAATTTTTAGAAAAATTATTCTGTTATTTTGTCATTTTTATTAATATATTTTTAAATATTACTTTTTAAGATACATTCATTTCTTTCAGTTTAAATTTTAGTTCAGTTTTAATTTATTTCCAGTAATTTTACTGCTTCAATTTTGCCACTGTAACATTTCAAATTTGTTTAGTTTGTGTCTTTCTTCTAATATTTATATTAATTTCAACTTCATTTCAATTAACAAAAATGTCTTTAATCATTTATTTAACAATAACAACCCTAGTTAACACAAAACATTTACATTTTATAGCTATATTTTAAAAAATGAGAGAGTTGCATATATAAAAATATTTCAATATCTTTCTCAAATTTTCTCTAATTTAAGTGCATTACTGTAACGCATTTCATTCTTTTACCATTTTTCATTTTTTTGTGTTACTATTTATGTTCTGTGAACATTTTGTAGTTGACAGAATGCACAGATATACAGATTTAACCTAATTTAAGAATTTTTTGTTTCTGTATGTCAAGTACAGATTTTAAAAAATGTGCGCGCACATGAACAAATACATATACACGCCGTATTAAATCTCTGATAGAAACACAACTGGATTACATTTTAAGAAACTATTTTCCCTACAACTCATAATTACAGTAATTACCTGTCAAGACTTAAGCTATCTGTAAAGCATGCCAAGAGGGAACTTAAGTGCAGGTTTAATGTGACGGGTCTGTACGATCCTCTTTGTTCTTTAGTTTGCATTCATGATGGTTTGTAGATTTGCAGCTACATACAGTATTAATTACACAATGATTATAATCAGTGTTCAGTAACCAAAAAATACTGGATTATTCCACTCTAACAAACCTCAGTGCAGATTCTAAAAGAAAAACTGTACAAATCAAAACACTTTCCACTTTTTGAGGCCAAAAAAAAAACAAACAGATAATGGCAGATGTAAGCTTTAAAACTGAAATCACACTTGAGAAACTCCTGCTCAGTGGTCTAGACAGAGCAATGAACCAAGCTGTAATGTTGAACTATATTAAATCTGTTCATCATAAAAGCTCAAACTCGCCATGTTCTTTCCAGTGTGAATATCTGGCTCAGCAAAAACTCTCCCAGCAATTTTTAAAAGAACATTTAATTCAAAATTGAATATTCTGTCATTATTTACTCAACTTCATATGGCATGATTATGCTGTTATAATCACTGATTTCAGGATGTACTTTACTATTTCCTCTAAATAAAATAAAATAGAACACTAAAAACTATAATCATTCACTTTACAAGTGAATTTAGCCATTAGAACATTACAATGTACAGTATCTACAGTAAAAATGTATATTAATTCAAATGAATAAAAGACAGTTATATATGACAACAAAGATAATCATTTACATTTATTTACATAAATAAATGTAAAAGCAGGGTAAATAAGCATCCAAAAATAAATATCTAGCATCAAGTGATAAATTAAATAAATTTAAATGAAATAAATCTGATATATTTTTTAAAGAAATAAATAAAAAAAACTCTAATATCAGCAACTGATATGTTACCAGTAAATTCTGCATCCCTAATTATGATATAATAATGACATAAATTTTGGTCTGTTCCTAAGAAAAGCTTGTAAAATTAAATGCACAAATGCATGTACAACTTTCATGATGCTTTCATGGTTTTTGATGCTTGTCTATAATTTTCTGAGCTTGACAGCTCCTTTTCACTATGAATTGCAGAGCTTCAAAAACTCCTTTTGTGTTCTAAGTAACAAATAACAGCACACAGATTTCAAACAAGAGGGTGAGTAAATATTGACAGAATGTTCATTTCTAAGTGAGCGATTCCCTCGAGGATTAGGATAGAAACTATAAAGTATGTGGCTTTAAGGGTGTTTTAACATTTGGATGTCGTGAGCTGGAGTTTGGGCTTTTTTAAATCAGCATTGTAAAACACGCAAAAAGCATGACTGCACAGAATTATTCAAATCTGACCTTCCCAAAACAAATATGCAGGTAGAAAGCAAACAGCAACAGCACCAGACATGAATATTTAACAGACAACAAAAATGAAAACCTCTGAGGGGAGTGTGTTCTTCAACAAGCTGGAGTGGGTGGAACTACAGGGAAGAGATCAGCCTGTCCATAACCATACAACTAATGCATTTATTGCTCAACATGGTAAGAATTCTGTAATTACATTTTTTTTATTGATTTCATCATTCCATTCACTCAATTCTTTGAGCAAGAATATAATGGTAAAAATGAGAATGAAGGGAGATGGAGAGAGAGCATGAAAGAAATGAAATATATCTGCATTATTAATTAACATAGCTGGCATATCTAATCATGCAGTCATTGGTCTGCCTGTGTAGACTGATGACCTGCTGGAATATTCCCTCTTCATTAAAAAATAATTCAAATTGTTCTGTGACTAAAACCAAGTAGCAAATTTCACGAGGGAATATCCATATCCATGCTGCCATCCGGACAGTTTGAGCTACGGTATTTCTCAGTAACTGTCAAATATCAAGAAGCGCATAACTAGCAGTGCCTATACACGTTTAAAACCGTGGAATATTCATGATACATTTGAGATGTGTGTGTGTATATATACAATGTGTAAAATTTTAATTAATTATGTTTAAATTAATATTTGATTTACATTAATGTTTGGCCAAATATAAACTTAAATATTAATAAAAATATTAAAATTAAACAAATATTACAATTAATAAAAATATTAAAAATAATATTTTGTGTGTGTGTGTGTAGTGTGTGTATATATATATATATTATATAAAATAATACTGTGCAATGGGATCTTGAGATATTTAAAAAAACATTATATACACATTTTATTTTAACAATATATTTTCATAAAATGTACAGATATATTATAAAATGCTTAAAAATATTTGTATAATTAATATAATGTATTTATACATAAATACACACATACACTGTGCATAGAAATAAATATATATACACATGTACACATATGTGTACATTTTTCACACACACACACACACACACACACACACACACACACACACACACACGTGTGTGTACTGGTTTTTGTGGTTTACGGGGACAAAATTTGTTTAATGACATGGGTATGACAGAGGTATTACAATTTGAAGGTGGTTTATGAGGACACTGCCTATGTCCCCGTAATTCAAAAGGCTTAAAAAACATACTAAATGGTGGTTTTTTGAAAATCTAAAAACGCACAAAGTTTCCTGTAAGGGGTAGGTTTAGATGTAGGGTTGGTGTAGGGCAATAGCCCATACAGTTTGTATGGTATAAAAACCATTACGCCTATGGAGAGTCCCCGTAAACCACAAAACAAACGTGTGTGTGTGTGTGTGTGTGTGTGTGTGTGTGTGTGTAAAACCTGACTTAATTATGTTCTTAAACTACTGTGCCATTACATACACAAATAACACTTTGATGACTAGTGATAGTTATCCTCTACCTTAAACTCAAGGGCACATTAGAGCCAATATAAAGCCGGACTGGACAAGCTAATTAACATCCAGTCAGTGCATGAATTATTGAGTTTTTAATCCCGTCAGCTCACAGTAGGGTCTGCACCAGGCAGGTCAGGTGACTTGGTGGGGGGAGGTGGTGGGACACACTCACATTGAGTAACAATCTCCCTAAACATGACAGCCTCTGGTCTTTGAGATTTGTAGGTCAGAGTAAACAAATACTCTCCAGGGCCTCCTTTCTGGAAGAATGACAGGATAAACAAAGCTTGGGAAAGAAAGGATGCAGATATCTTTTACAAATGATTAATCACACTACATGAACTGCCTATCAATACGCTGAAACTTAATTTGTGAGCAATCTGCAAATTGCTGCATTTGAATAGATAAAATATTTTAATTCACTATTTTAAGCTGATAAATTAACCCTGTAAACTTAACCCTGTAAAGAGCCTGACAAATCTATATATACAGTGTGTGTGTGTGTATATATATATATATATATATATATATATATATATATAGTTTACATCTCGCAATTCTGACTTTTTTGCAGAATTGTGTGATATAAACTCACAATTGCAAGAAAAAAAAACAAGAATTGCTAGATTTAAATTCACAATACTGAGAAAGTCACAAACTCGCAATTCAGACTTTTTTCTCAGAATTGCAAGTTTATTTCTCACAATTGTGACTTTTTTCTCAGAATTGTGAGAATTGCAAGAAAAAAAAACATGCAATTGCGAGAAAAAAGTCAGAATTGCAATTTGTAAACTCTCAATTGCGAGAAAAGTTGTCAGAATTGCAAGTTTTAATCAAAAAAAATCTGAATCGCGATTTGTAAACTCGCAATTGCGAGAAAAATTCAGAATTGACAGATTTAAATTCACAATTCTGAGAAAGTCACAAACTCGCAATTTAGACTTTTCTAAGAATTGCACGTTTATATCTCGAAACTGTGACTTTTTTCTCAGAACTGTGAGAATTGCAAAAAAAAACTTGCAATTGTGAGAAAACAGTCAGAACTGCGAGATACAAACTTGCATTTGCAAGAAATAAGTCAGAATTGCAAGAAAAAAGTCAGAATTGCTATTTGTAAACCCGCAATTGCGAGAAAAAAATTCAGAATTACGAGTTATCTAAAAAAAAAAGTAGGCATATGAATTGCATTTTGTAAACTCACAATTGTGAGAAAAATAGTCAGAATTGTGAGATAAAAACTCGTAATTACTTTTTTTTTTATTTAGTGGCTGAAACTGGCTACCATAGTTAAAGGGATAGTTCACCCAAAAATGAAAATTAAAAATGAAATTTTCCATCTGTGGGTGAATGGCAGCATGTTCATTTTTGCATGAACTTTCCCTTTAATGCTACATTTAAATGATTTACATGTATCTTTAACTCCAATCACAGCTGGACTAAAGTGTTGTCCGACTGGCACCTGCCCTGCCCGAGTCTGAATACTGTTCACCAGCAGTCCTGTTTCCCCCGTTCCTGTAAGATCCCGCTCAATCTTGCTTTCATTCACTCAGTTCATTCTACTCAACGGGGCTGCACTCAACTGGAAAATTAGGTTTCTCCACTAAAATGAGCTCTGCCTGCTACAGACCTATCAGAGAGCCGGCAGAAAGCTGGGGCTAAAAGAGAAACGATAATCGAAAGAAAACTCGCCGTTTGGGCAAGATGAGAATGGGACGTCCACCTGTGTACGCTCCCACGAGCCCCGGCTAAAGATCGGAGGCGTGCAAAGGTCAAATCATCCATAAGTCAGAAGAAGCATCAGGGACAGCTGATGTAAAGAGAGACAGACGCTCTCCAGAAACAATCCTGCTGCGTCTCGCACCTCAGACGTAATGAGTTCATTCAGAGGAGATGAACCTCAGCCTGCTGTGTAAGAGAGAGGGAAAGAAAGAATTGGGCGAGAAATGAATGCTACCTAACAGCATCATTAGAATGGAAAGATGCATAGGTGCCTGACTGCAGTCTGTTTTCAAAGCAAGTGAAAATCTACAGATAGTCAAGAAAGAGTTGCAATTAACCACTGTTTTGATAAGCAATTAATCTGTCAATAACTTTTTCAATTAATCGGTTTAAAAAAAGCAACATTTTATTTATTTTTGTTAACAAAATTTATTATTTTTCATTATTTTATATACTAATATTATTCATTTTTTTATTTATTTACTCAAATGGCAATTTTTTTTTTTTAACCAATCCAATAGCATTTAAGTAAAATAAAATTTGTATAAATTTAAATCTGTTTTATCATTAAGTAATCCAATTTGACAATCCACCTGATTTTTGATCATGAATTCTTGCATCTGAAAATTAAAAGAATGAAAAGAAACAATCACAGCACAAGAGATCTGAGTTTTCAAATGACGTAAATGTCAAAGAGAACTAGAACCAAGAAGCTATTTGAAAACCATGCAGAAATTTCCAGGAGGCGTAAAGGTGAATGTGTCTGTCATAGAGTAAAAGTCACCTCTTAGTAAATTAGAATAATAAATGTGGCTGACATTCCAATCTGTGAGGGTCACGCTGAATCAGTTCAACTCTTTAGTCACACAATTTCTAGATAAGACTAATGGAAGAGCAGCCCTGCCAATCTTAATATCCTACCCTGGGGAAAAAAACCACAGACCTCTGCTTAACATAAGATGAGACTGGTCCTCTCCAACCACTCACTCAAAGGTGCATTATTTTCCTTGCCCTTTTAATGAAGTGCATAAACACCTCATCTGCCTCGCGCGCACACACACACACACAATTCCACAAATTCCATTGTCTCAATGTTTCTTTGTCTTAAATCAATAGTTCACCCAGTAAATTAACAGCAAATTCGACTCATGCACTATATTCCAGGTTATCTATTCATTCAAAAACCATTGCATCCAGATAATTGAATCAGTGCGTTTAACTGATCTGTCTGATTTGTTTACTTAACCCTCTGCTGCTGCACAGTTGTTTTTTTTACCTAAAAATTTAACATTTCATTTTTTTAGTAATTTTTTTTTTTTTTTTTTTTTTTTTTTTTTACTTCATCGGAATGTTATGACTCTTGGTAAAGGTTTTGCCACTTGCTATGTTCACATACAAAAATCACGGAGATAATTCGAAAAGGTTAAATGATCCTAAACAAAATATTCACACTTGTACTGCAAATGAATGGGAAGCAAATCTCATCTAGTGGAAACGTTTGGTACTGCGCCCAAACAAAATCTTACCAAAAGCTAATTTTTAAGATATCAACCTCAAATCGGGAACACAACTTATTTACATTTTTGCCTTTGGTTTTCACACAGTTTTTGAGTCATACATATTTTGGAAAATATATTTCAAATAAAATGTAAAAATAGTATTTTTATATTTTTTTAAAAAATACTAATACATTTAGAAATTTAATACATTTAGTTTAATTTCACTTTTATAATCTGAAAAGTGTCCTTCAAAAAGAGATCAAACATAAGTCCGTGCTCCAAAGCATTCAAAATTCATCATGACAGTTTAAGTTGGAAATATTATTTTCAGGTCTATACTCAAAAAGTGGTTAACGGGTAATAAATGGATCATAACTATTCCATGAATATATTTATATTTAATACCATAAAATCCCCTAAAATACTAAATATTTAAAAAAAAAAATCCAACTAAAATTAGTAAATTAATTTCACTGAAGAAAAAAAACTGTAATTTTTGACTGCCACGTGAGCAGCACCAAAGGGTTAATCAACTGGTTCATTTCAAAGGACTGACTCAAAATATATGGTTCTCAAGTTCAACCAAAGTACAAGATTATGGATGAATTATGGTTTAAATTTCTTCAGAGGACTTGGTATACAGTGTACAAGTCATTTAGACTACTTTTTAGTTTTTTTCAAAAGAACTGGTTCAAAAGAGCAGCTTCATGCATCAGACTGATATGGTTCTCAAGTTCAAGTAAAGGACAAGATTATCAGTGAATTATAATTCACTGAATTTCTAAATTAATATAGTATATACTTTGCATTTAGTGCATGAGTCATTTAGACTACTTTGTGGGTTTATTGTCCTTTTTGGAGCATGGCATGACTACTTTAATTGTTCATTTTGGTCGTTCTTTGTGTTCATTGCTTCTGTCTCTCTGTTGAAGGGTTAAATTCTCTCTGTGGGACATCTGATGACAAGAAGGCAGGTTTTGGCATGCCACATCCTGCCATCCCATCATGCCATGTTCAGACTGGTTACTTCTCAGCTGGGAGGGGGGATTCTCTCACCTGCAACCCATCACCTGACCTGCCGAATGTGCTCTCCCGAGCTCCCCAAGTGCACAATAACACACTAACAGAACATTAAGGATTCACTGGAGCAGAGTTTTACAGTGGATATTTATAGCAGACGGTGCCTGGTGCTGACGTCAGGACTAATGCCATACGGTTCTCCCCTCCCTTCCTCACACAGGGTGATTAATGAGGAGCCGTTCACTATGCAGAACAACACAGTCCACTGGAGTCTCCCTGTTTAACACCGACGGTCGCACCAGCAGACAGCTGAGTCCAAATATCATGTAGTTTCATCCCTCATTTTCCTGTCGTTCCCTTTCAGATTGCCGCAATGATGGGATTTACGTATGTGTCTTGACGTCCATGTGAAATCCGTTCGGGATACACTAGGATTGGTATGGATTAGGATGGTTTACTGGATTGCTGTGGGAGTGAGGTTTATAATGTTGAAAAATGTACATCCTTATGAACAAATGTTAAAATATACTGGATGGATGTGATTTGGATTTTTAAAAATAAAATAAAATGAAATAAAATTAGTAATGTCAAGAATATTTTTTTTAATTTTGGACAGACACATGCAGTCTTTATCTTGCATATTTCAGAAGGTTTTTAAAGCCATTAATACTTTTTTTTTAAGCAATGATGCATTACAATTTTAATAGTCACAGTACATACTTTTTCCATTGTTACCAAAAAACAAAAAAACAAAAATTTCAAATAAATGCTGAACAATCCTAAAGAAAAAAAAATGTATTATAGTTTCCAAAAAATGTTGTTTTCAACACTGATAATAAGAAAAAATGTTAATTGAGCACCAAACTAGCATATTAAATAATTTCTGAAGTCATGTGACAGTGGTGTAATGGCTGTTAAAAATTCAGCTTTGCCATCAAAGGAATAAATTACATTTTAAAAGCTGAACTGGTATTATATCTCAAGCTTCAGATTACAAAATTCAGAAAAAAGCATGGCCTTCTGACTACATACAGATGAGAAAAGCCTGTATAAACAGCAGCGCAACTAACCCCCCTAGCCAATCCACATGATTTTTATATAAAATAAGACTTTCAAGAACGACACCACAATCTGGAGACAGACGGAGCACATGTTCTCTTATAAATAAACTGTAAGGCCACTTCTTATCAAGAGCCATTTGCTGTATAGGGTTCCTAAATTGCTAAATGCTCTCAAAAACAAAGGTTCTTTATCTGCATCCATGGTTTCATGAAAACTTTTCTTGATGTTACATTTTAAGGTCTTCCAATATT
>JAFVLL020017025.1:0-12805 GCA_021397915.2 Tor tambroides
TGTTTCTTACATACCCATGATCCCTGCTGTGTGACTCAACTGCAGTCAGTTTTACCATCTATTCTCAGGAACAATGCAATTTGGCCCCTATATATTTTTTCTTTTTTAAAGTATTTCAGTTTACTTGATTATCCATCATTTTATCATCTTTTTTTTCTTAAGATAATGTTCAATTGTGAGTATAAAATATGATTCATCAGGCCCTTGAGGAACAATTGTTTGTTCGTCTCTCAGTCATCATTGTTTTGCATTGTATTGTATTGTATGTTTAAATACCATCTTACTAACACAATATTGAGAGATATAGATCGACAGTGATCTGCTATACATTTATGAAGATCTGATTGATTTACAGTTAAAAGTTAATCGTACTTTTTGGTGACATAAATATCAGCATCTGCACCAACTTGCATATTTTTGCTCAATCTGAATAAAATGTAGGTGTTTTTCCTCAAGTATGAGATCTGTAATCTCACATACTATATGATCCTTGCAAGCCTGATGTATCAAATACAGTTTAATAAATGTCATTTTCTTTTTAAGAATGAATTATGTCTTCCAGTAGTGTTTATTTGCATGTGTTGTCTGTGTTAGCACCAGATTCACGATTCACTCATCTGCAGTGATCAATACTGTTTTCCATGGGCATTAATAGTACAATAAATGCCTCACTGACCTGAAGGGTGCAATGCTACTTCAGCACATTTAGCAGCTAGCTGAACTGGACTTCAGATGGTTAATGAATAAGATGCCTTTTTTTGAACAGAAATTTCACACAGAAATGAAAGAAATGGAAAACTGAATGAATGAAAGAGAGCAGAGTTCTGGGAAAAAGATTGAAAGATTTCATAGGAAAGGGAACAAAACAAGTTTGTATTGTTTGGAAAATGACCAGAAACTGGGATAGAAAAAGAGTTACACCATCAGAAATAGAAAGATGATCTGTGTTCCCTATGCAGAAATATTTCATATGCAAAGACGTTACCCAATTGTAGGAAATCCTTAAAGGAGACCCGCCCATTAATTGAATTACATTTGAATCAGAGGGCTAAAATCAGGATAAAAATGGCCTTTATTTCTAATTTATGGCAGTTTTTGTTTAGTTTCTCAGACATCATTATAAAATAAAGAATGCATTTCAAGACATATACTTGTAATAGATTTTCATCAGACTTAAACCAGTGAGACCTGGAGAGAGCCTTTTGTTAATTTTATTTTTATTTTATTTTTTCCTGTTAAATTAAAAATCCACCAACTTACTGATAGTTTTATACTAGACCTATGTGTGTGACAAAAGTACAAATAAAAGTTGCACATGATGCTGTCTTACGGTTTTAAACAAGAAAATATCAAAGAAAATATAATGATAATGATAGTACTCATCATCATCATTACTATCATACTTCATCATTATTATATTAATTGAATAAAAAAAAAAATTGTAGAAGTGTCACATCTATACTTGAAAATTAAACTGTATGCAATCAGTATGAATAAATTGGCGCTATATAATCATTATCATCTAAATTAAAAACTTAATTCCTGATTTAATCACTTATTACAAGATAATTTTAAATGTTTCACCACTCTATAATCGCTGCTGTATGAATATTAACATTTAAATAAGAGCAACTCAAGAAACTGCATCCACTTTTGAATGGGTGTCTATGGAGAAACTTGCTTTTTGCTGTCGGGTGCTGCAGTTCAGTATCTACCTGCTGAGCAGCCAATTCCTGCAACTTATTCATCACTAGGTGTGGCTGTTAGTGGCAAGTGAGTGCGAATTCTAAGGCAGCATTTCCTGAATCCTCTTGTAATCCCAGAATGCAACTTGCTCAGTAAAAAAATCCATTTGCATAGACGTATTTGTCCACTAAAAAACACTCTTACTCTTATTTTTTCAGTTTTGGGCCTGCTTTCTCGGTCATCTTCTATAGTTGGAACTCTAGTTTAGACAGGAAATATCTCTGCTAACCTGGAGTGCATATTTTGGGTCTTACAACAACTCTGGCACTCAGTAACTGGCCAGATGGAAATTTAGGCCAGAAATGTACTCTACGCAAGCATGCAGACATGCAGAGTGTTTGTGTTCACATACTTTCGTAGAGTTTGTTTCAGACTCGATTTCATGTAAAATGTTTTTGGATTTAAGACACGTGCTCAGAGTTCAGAGGTCACAGGGTTGACTGCGACATTGTGCCCTTGCTAGGAAGTGATAAAGAGATCGTTGGCTTCCTGTTGCCAGCTATTGAGTTCCTGCCCTCAGTGTTAAAGATATGGCTGCCTGCCGCATGTGGGAGAGGAAGAAAAACTAAAGGGAGAATAATAATGAAGAGGTGAAAGCAGCAATCTCGATGATAATGATTTTGCTTTTTCGAACAATCTTGAAAGTACTTAGAGGTCTTGTGGTAAAAACTTTTCTTAAAGGAAGAATGAGTAATTTAATCACTTTAAATAGCGCAATTAAAGTGATTTGGTATTTTCACCGCAGCCTATCGCACCATTTCAGATCTCACATTTTCTAAATATATTTAAAGATATCTTTTCAAATGCCATTCCTTTCCAGAGGGCTCATAAAGCTGAAGCTTCGTGAACCTGGGTTCAGATCTCTTTTGGCTGGCGGGTTTGTCGTGGCGGTCTCTGGAAGGGTCACACAGGAAATGTGTTTGCCGTGATTCATGACCTCAGCGTGACACGCAGATGAGACGACCAGATGTTTTCCACTATTCCTCTTCTCCTCTCTTTTATTTTTACCTCAGTGCAGGATAGTGCTGTATTCTCTATTTACTTCAACATACTATAACATATTATTGTCGAATTCATTGAAATGTATATTTTAATGAATAAAGAATGTTTACCATGCTAGTTAAAAATCACAACTGTAATGTTAGATGGCAATATTAATATGACTTCTGTACATATAGTCGAACCACTTATAAACTCTAATTCTTTTTTGAAAATGGGCATGGGCTATACGAGATGCTACCTTGTATTGAATATCAGTGACACGCAATATAATGAGACATGTTTTTTGAAACCTAATCATATTTTAACTTCACAGACCATCCTAAAAACATTTCATTTATGGACCCCAAATTCTATGCTCAAAATATAAATATATATTTTTAACTGTATTTGCTATCAATGTGACACTTTTCATTTTAACAAAAGTTATAAAATATTATGAAATAAATCCTGAAACTCTTATTGCAGATTTGCCCTAAATTAAGCCGTCAAAATGAACGTAAAGCTGAAAAACTACAGAGAAAATGAAATGAGATTCTTTACTTGCTATACACTGTAAATAAATGAAGAAATAAAATCCTGTTAAATTTACAGTAAAAAAGGCAGCTGTGCTGTCAACAAACCATACAAAAATTATGATGATAAAATTTCAGTGACTTTATATTAAATAATAAACGTGTATAATGTTATTTCCTGGCTATCGCAATTTTAATAAATGCATTTTTTTATTGTGAAGAAAATATCATTAGACAACAGTCTTATACAAAATGTTCCAAATAATTTAAATGATAAAAATGTATTATATATAAGTTTTTGACCATTAAAATTGTTTATTTTAACGTCATTACCATTTACTCTAAAGCAGAGGTCTTCAAACCTGCTCCTGGGGATCCACTGTCCTTCACTGTCCTGCCTTGACCCCAGCCTCAGTCCAGTCCTTGTGAAGTTCACCCAAATTCTTGAATCTATTGTGCTTGACAATCCTCATAAGGCTGTGGTTCTCTCGGTTGGTTGTGCATCTTTTTCTTCCACACTTTTTCCTTCCACTCAACTTTCTGTTAACATGCTTGGATACAGCACTCTGTGAACAGCCAGCTTCTTTGGCAATGAATGTTTGTGGCTTACCCTCCGTGTGAAGGGTATCAATGATTGTCTTCTGGACAACTGTCAGATCAGCATGATTGTGTAGCCAAACTGAGAGACCATTTTGAAGGCTCAGGAAACCTTTGCAGGTGTTTTGAGTTGATTAGCTGATTGGCATGTCACCATATTCTAATTTGTTGAGATAGTGAATTGGTGGGTTTTTGTTAAATGTGAGCCTAAATCATCACAATAAAAAGAACCAAAGACTTAAACTACTTCAGTCTGTGTGCACTGAATTCATTTAATACACGAGTTTCACAATTTGAGTTGAGTTACTGAAATAAATGAACTTTTCCACGACATTCTAATTTATTGAGATGCACCTGTAGTTTATCAAACATATCTAAAAAGGCTAAAAAAATGGAATATGTACTTTACAAGAAATCATGGCACAGCAAAGTGTACTGTATTTGTGGAAAGTGACTGCTTGTTCCATTCAAAGAATTTTACTCAACTTTCTGAATCACTCTCACACACACGTGCTCATATATGAGTTCAGCCTGTGAGATACAGTTTTCAGACACTCACCACTGAACAGCATCTGTTTGGACTGCGCTCTCCCGGAAGCCATTATTCGTATGTCCATACGTCTCTGTGTTTATGTGTGTGTTTTATGAGTGGTTTGTGTAGGTTGCTGGGGTTTGCTGCAGCATATTTATATTCTGTTTTGTGGAACATTTTCCAGACATTGTGGTCAACATGAGGCGACCCAACCCCCCATCTGTCTGCGGCTCTGGAGTTTTATCGTGAAAACTGACGTGTACAGGTGGAGATGTTTAGACTATCTCTCTCCTACATCATCACTATGTTAACTCTTAAAGAAATGCACGTCTCTTAGCATCTTGGAAAATGACGAGGTGATGTGGACCAAAATGTCATGTACAAGTGTGTTTGTCAGAAATGTCAGAGTGTTATTGAGTTGCGGCATTCCAGTAAAGTTATTTCTTGCATGTAAATTTGGTGTGTCTCAGCATAAATAGCGGAAAGACAGGATGTGCGATGAAGTAATGTGGGATAAAGCAGAAGGGAGCGGCTCTCTGACGTAAGGTCTGCTTGGCACAGAAGTTTCCGGACAGCCTCTTAAACGGTCATGTGCTCGAATCGGCTCACGCTCCAGGGCTTCCGCCACACGTTTTTGGCTCTGCCAACATTCAGGGCATTGTTTTGGTATTAATCCCTCTTTATAGAACCCTCACCCTTTTTGGTCTTGATAGCTTTTCAGATGTATGTTTATTTACTGACTTGCCTCTTGCTTTGCTGATTGTTATCTCTAATGCCCAAATCTCTGAGCTCTGAGGACTCATCTTTGGTCTTTATAGTGTTCCAAATCCCCCACCAAAATTTGGTCATTTTGACACTATGAGGCTTTTGGAGCAGACTGAGTTTGACATCAGACTTTAATTGAAAGAGTTTATTTGCAAAAACAGATAACTCTGTTTTTAAAAATTTCAAAAATCATGTTTTTTTTATTGTGTTATCATGTTTTTATTGTTTTATTGTGTTAGTTAGCTGTATTTTTTAAGTTATTATTATTTAATCAAAGTTATCTGTTTTTTTGCAAATAAATTTACATTTACATTTAGTCATTTTGCAGACGCTTTTATCCAAAGCGACTTACAATTGGGGAATACATAAGCGATTCATCTTAAAGAGGCAGACAGACACAGGAAGTGCTCATATTACCAAATTTCAGGCATTGTTCCAAATAATTAAAGGCCAGAAAGGGAAGGAATAAATAAAGAGAAAGATTTTTATTATTATTATTAATTTTAGGATGAGGTCTAATAGTGTCGAAAGAGATGAGTTTTCGGCTGTCGCTTGAAAGCTGTCAGGGAGTCAGCATTCCGGATTGGGGTGGGAAGATCGTTCCACCAGTCAGGAACAAGGAATGAAAATGTTCTGGAAAGTGATTTTGTGCCTCTCTGTGATGGTACCACGATTTCAGGCTTCTGGAGGGAATGTAGATTCGTAATAGTGAGTGGAAGTAGGCGGGTGCAGAGTCTGTGGTTGTTTGATATGCAAGCATCAATGTCTTGAACTTGAAGCGAGCCTCAACCGGTAGCCAGTGCAGGGAGATAATGTAACATGGGCTCTTTTGGGTTCGTTGAAAACCAGTCGTGCCGCTGCTTTCTGAATCATTTGTAGAGGTTTGATTGTGCATGATGGAAGTCCAGCCAGAAGGGCATTGCGGTAGTCCAGCCTAGAAAGGACAAGGGCCTGGACAAGAAGTTGTGCAGCATGCTCCGTTAGAAAGGGCCTGATCCCTGAGGAACCCCAGTGATCAGTCGGTGTGCTTTGGATACCTCCCCTCCCCAGGCCACCCTGAACGACCTACCAGTGAGAAAGGATTCAAACCAGCGAAGAGGAGTCCCTGTGATGCCCAGAGTTGAGAGGGTGGACAGGAGGATCTGATGATTGACAGTGTCAAAAGCAGCAGATAGATCTAGCAGAATAAGTACTGATGATTTGGAATCAGCTTTTGCAATCCGTAAGGCTTCAGTGACTGACAGCAGCGCAGTCTCAGTTGAATGGCCACTCCTGAAACCTGACTGGTTGGCATCCAGTTTGTTGTTCTGTGAAAGAAACAATGATACCTGGTTGAAAACAACTCGTTCGAGGGTTTTGGCTAAGAATGGAAGGAGAGAAACAGGTCTGTAGCTATCTAAAAGTGAAGTGTTTAATGTAGGTTTTTTTGAGCAGTGGAGTTACCCGGGCCTGCTTGAATGCGGTGGGGAAGGTGCCTGTGAGGAGAGATGTGTTGATGATGTGTGTGAGTGCTGGTAAAAGTGTGGGAGAGATTTCTTGGAGAAGGTGTGAGGGGATTGGGTCTAGAGGACATGTTGTAGGATGGCTGGAGAGGAGAAGTTTTGATACTTCTGCCTCAGTGAGGGGACAGAAGGAGAAGATGGGAGTTTCCGTGGTGGATGTGGAAGGTTGGAGGTCCTGTGTGTGTGGGGCTGAGAATTGACTGCTGATTGTTCTAGTATTGTCCGTGAAGAATGTGGCAAACTCATCAGCTGTTATAGAAGTGGTAGGAGGTGGTGGAGGGGGACAGAGGAGAGAATTGAATTGAATAAACTCTTCATTTGTTAGATTGGTGTGCAGTCTGACACAAGTCCTTCTATTAGAAGCAATCCACCCTAACTTTCAGGAGTGAAGTTCTATTAATGCTTTTATTTATGCTAATGCATTTTAATTGCTTAATGTTTTCCCAGAAATAGTCTTCAGTGAGCAGTTTGTACCACAAAAATCAACATCACATATTATAAAATTTGGTTGTACAACCATGGAGACATGAGAAAAAAGGGAAGATAAGAAAGCTTCCCATTTTTACAGTTTCTTCTCCTTGGTTATTACCTCCCTAGAAACAGTCATCAATGTTTTTTGTAGCTATTTGTGTGGCTTTTATGCCTTTATTTTTGTGAAGACAGTTTGAGAAGAGATAGGAATGAGAGGGAAACAGGATCTCAAGCCAAGACTCAAACTCAGTTCACTCAAGGTGATATGCTGTAGCACTCCTACAAGGTAGTGTCTAGTTAAAGCAATAAGCTCTGGGAATCTGTGGTTTACAGTGATTTCAGAACATGTAGTTCTTCGGCAATGTTTATCCAATTGATTGCCACTCAACACACAGACGCAGCAACACACAGATGTAGCAGTGCAGTAAAACTGATGTGTGTTACAGAGTATTTTACAATGTCTTCAAATCTGGCTCATCCAATCATAATCAAGAACCGTTCTGTTTCATAAACTTATCTTGATGACACAGAGACCGGGAGAGTAAGAGCCAGAGGGAGGTCATCAAAATTGGAATCATCTATAAAAGTGCACAATGACACACAATAGAATCCGACTGCTCAAAGACGTCTGTCTAGTGCAATGACCTTGGCAAATTGGCTCCAGTTAGTCTCAAAATGATTGTCATTTAATTATATTAACATCATTTGAATTAAAAATGCTTAAAAACAGCTAAAAATGACACTGTTACACTGAGTTTATATTTATAGTTTATTTATTTAATGCAACATAATTTTGCCTTGGATGAGAGGGTCTTCAAGTATTGCCTTGGTCCAAGGAGTCAAAAAGGTTGAGAACTACTGGTCTCAGGTCAGGTTTACATGGAAAAACAATTAAAAAGCTGTGCAGTGGATTTCTATTTCTGCTGTGTCATGCTGGGTTAGTCCAAAATCCCACTCCAAACATCAAATATGTCCTGATTGGCTGTGATTGTCACACAACATTTTCACCTTCAGTGTAGCCAGAAATATGACTTATTTCATAGCTGTAAACCTGACTGGTCAGGACAGATGCCAGATCACTTGTAATATTGTCAGATGCCCTTCGTTTTGAGCTCCAGAAATGGCACACTGTCTGCAGATTGCAGCTATAAACAAACTCCACTATTAATAAAATAAGTATTAATTAAAAAAAGTTCAAGATGTAAATACAGACCTTAGTTTGTTAGGTTCATATGAAGCTGTCTCAGGAAATGAGAGCTAGAGTCATAAGAGCGTTTGTTTTCCTTCAGTGTAGAGGGAAGGTTGTGTCACAAATGGAATTTCTTACCCTCCTCCCACTGAGACCTACAATTTTACTAGGAATTACAATGAGAGTGAAGCCAGGTTCCTCAGCCCACTGTTTCTGTGGTTTGTCTCTGTGGCGTTCCTCTATTCTTGCGTTGTTCAGATAGCAGCTGCTCTAAGACCCATTCGTCTTCCTCAACCTTCATTTGCACACTTGCTCTTTTCTCCTTCTTTTGGTGTTTTTGATCTGTGTTTTTAATCACTGGCTTTCAGTCCGGGCAGCTGGAAAAATTTAAGCAGGACTCGGCTCTTAAATAAACAACACCTTTGGGGATACAGCCCTTGATTCCGGTAAACGTCTGGCCCTTGCACAATGGCCAACTTTCCTTTGTAGAAACAAGAGAGGCCAACACTGTCTCTGTCTCCACCCCTCAGCCTTCAATCGCTCCATCTGTCTGGATTTTCCTGCATCTCCCGCACCATTTTACCCAACAGTCACTGTTTCTGTGTCTTACTGTGCCACGTTTTTACTCGGTGTTCAAATGAGCAACATCTCATTAAAAGATATGGTATGTCTACATGGGGTTAAAGTAGGGGAGGTTCAGATACATTGAGACTTTTGACATTTTAAGGTCACTGAATTGAGGAGATGGGGAGCTGCAAAACAGCAAAAACCCATGGTTAGCCACAACGATCGCAGCTGTTAAAACAACTTTTTTGGAAATTGTGTAACATGCACACATGCTTCCAGAGAGTCCCCTGACTCAGCTGTTCCTAATAGAAAGCGCATCATTGTAGAAGTGAAAAAGAGAAATGTATGCGAGACCACAGTATTATTACTGGCACTATTTCAAAACAGATTCACAGAGTCATCGAACCATAAAACTGCTTGGGTTGGTATGTGAACACTTGCCTTACTCTGAACCAGTCAGGCACCAGTGTTTATGTGCTTTTATCTACATGTAAATGAATTTGCATATAGCATTCTTTCGATTTAATTTCTTAATAAATCTCATCTTATTGGGAAAGATTTTCTTGAGGGTTGAGTCCGAGTTAAGTCCAAATTCACATGCTCTCAGTGCCATGACAAGACCAAGAAAATGTGATCTTGGAGCATAGTTTTTGATGTTTGTCTGTGGACTCAATCTTGACTCAGACTCAAGTGAGCTGGTCTCGACTACAACACTAGGTTTTAGCATATCTTGTGGCCAATCATGCGGCAAATTTATTTTAATGTTTTAAATTGAATGCAAGCATGACAAATGTTCTTAGTTTGTTCTGCAAATGCTAAAGAGTTTACAGTCTTATTTTAGAATAATTTCAAATTAGTCCTCACAATTTAAACTGATATGGACTGGACTGTATGTTAAATTTATAGCATTCAATAGAGATTTTACCCACAATAAGCAAACTGGTATATGACACATGAACACAAAACACATCATTTCTATGTTTTACCTACATTTCTCTCCATTCCCCGTTCTTTACAGATGTAGAGCAGATGGCAATAGACTGGCTCACGGGAAACTTCTACTTTGTTGATGACGTGGATGATCGAATCTTTGTATGTGATAAAGATGGAGCCACATGTGTAACACTGTTGGATCAAGAACTCTACAACCCTAAGGGCATTGCTCTGGACCCAACTATGGGGTATGAACATGCTCAAGCTCACACTGCCTCCATGTACACAACTAACTAGCTGAATATTTGTAGTATTTGCTAAATGGTCAAAGGAGGTATAACCTTTCTCAACATTACCTTCAACAGAAAGGTTTTCTTCACCGACTATGGGCAGATCCCAAAGGTGGAACGCTGTGACATGGATGGACAGAACCGAACAAAATTGGTGGACAGTAAAATTGTGTTCCCACACGGCATCACCCTGGACTTGGTCAACAGATTGGTCTACTGGGCTGATGCTTATCTGGACTACATCGAGGTAGTGGACTATGAGGGCAAAAACAGACACACCATCATTCAAGGACTGTTGGTAAGGAGCAAATACCAAAATCATTTCAAGATGACCTTAAATGTCCTGGCATACCCTAAAAAAAGTATCTCATACAAGTTGAAAAAAATAAAAAATTTACATGTTGTTGCGCAAGAATTTGTGGTCACACTTTATATTAGGTGGCCTTAACTACTATGTACTTACATCAAAAAATAAGTACAGTGTACTTATTGTGGTCTTGTTGTATTGCAAAACACTTTTGCTGCTGTTGAGGTGGGATACGGGTAAGGTTAGGGACAGGTTTGATGGTATGGGTTGGTTTAAGGGTGGGTTAAAGTGTAAGGGATGGGTCAACAGTGCAATTATAAATGTAATTACAGAAATTATTTACAGATGTAACTACATATAGGCATTTTTAAAAATATAAGTACAATGTAAAAACATGTATGTACACAATAAGTGCATTGTATCAAATGATAAATTTAAAAGTAAGTACATAGTAGTTAAGGCCACCTAATATGAAGTGGGACCGAATTTGTTTTGCTCAAAAACTAATTTCTCAATTGTTTTGGATCGTTTAAATGACAGTGAGTTGATAAATATAACATTTAACAATGGTCAACCTCCCTCTATTACTGCTCTACAAACATTATTTTGTAGATTGTATGAACATGATTTTATTCTTCTCAAAAGTGCTTTAAGACAACAGATAAAGATCCCATGCATTTATCCCAAACATTTATCACTATGATCCATCTATTCTATTCATTCACCAATCACATCTTAATCTACCCATCTTTTAAAGGTTTATTTATAAAGCACATTTAAAAACAACAGATGTTTTACAGAATTCTGTATAATAGAGAAAAATGCAATGCTATCCTTCCAAACATCTGTCCACGCATTCATCCTATTGCCCTTCATTCCAAATGTTAGTCTCTTCATCCTCTCTTCATCTGTGTCCAAATATTCATTCGTTCGTTCGTTCGTTCGTTCGTTCGTTCGTTCGTTCATCCATCCATCAATTCATCCATCTATCTAGTCTATCTGTTCAGTTATCTGTCCATCTATTAATTTGTCCATCCATACATCCAGAAATTTCCCCATCCATTCATTCATCCTAACATCCATCAGTTCAAAAGTCCATCTCTCCATCCATCTGTCCATAAGTACAAATGTCCATCCATCCATCCATCAGTACAAATGTCCATCCATCCATCCATCCATCCATCCATCCATCCATCCATCCATCATACCTCATGATATTGAGAGAATCTCTTATAGTGGCTAGCTATATGTACTGTGAAAAATGCTTTAGTAGATGAAAGAGACAGTGGTGTTTCTTTAGTGCTACTGATTCATTTTATTAAACCTGTTTCTGTCAATGCATTAGCCTGATTTCTTCTTCTCTGTTTGAGTTATGGGTATCATTTAACTGCTCAGCCCAAGGCTAATTGGTGTGTTTATGTTTGTGTCTTGCTCACTCAAGCCAGCAGAGCAAACACAGCTTCCTAAATAACAGAACTAATTGAATAATGATTTTTCTTTTCTCAGATTGAGCATCTTTATGGGCTCACAGTGTTTGAGAACTATCTATACGCCACAAACTCTGACAATGCCAACATGCAGCCTAAGACCAGCGTGATCCGTGTCAATCGATTCAACAGTTCAGATTATCAGGTGGTCACTCGTGTCGACAAGGGAGGAGCTTTACATGTTTACCACCAGAGACGCCAACCCCCTGGTATTAATCTGTTTCTCATCTAATGCTGTTGAATACATAGATTGAGCTAGTCTACAGTAGGATACTTGAATAAACTGTTTAAAATGCAACCATTACACTGAAGTCTAGCTCCACCTCAGCTCCAGTCTAACTCTCCTGTTCTTCTTCTTAAGTGCGGAGTCACGCCTGTGAGTCGGATCAGTTTGGAAAAGCTGGAGGTTGTTCAGACATCTGTCTGTTGGGCAACAGCCACAAGAGCCGGACGTGTCGCTGTCGGTCTGGCTTCAGCCTGGGCAACGATGGCAAATCATGCAAGAGTGAGTGACATTACAGTAGACTCTACTCTATCTATTGATTCACCAAAAGGATTTGATTTAGTTTTGCCTAATTTAGAATTTTGTAGAATTTTAATTTTAATTTTAGAAAATTGTAGAATTTTGTTAAACTGTAGAGTTTAATGTTGATTCATTATTAACTTTTTTAAATTTTTGCTGTAGAAAGGTGACTATGGCATTATTGTAGATTTTTTATTATTTAACTCAGGATTTACTTACAAAAATATTACTATGGTTTACTATGGTATTACCATTTTTTTGGACATGTACCATGGTGAAACCATGGTATTCTTCATAATATTTTAATGTTACTTAAAAATTCTCAAATCTGATTGTGAAGTGTGTTCTACTTGCCCTGTATCATGCTCTCTTATTGACTGTA